>JAUMHH010002497.1:0-11498 GCA_032359455.1 Chlamys rubida
AAATATATTCAAGTTAATCCTTAAATATATCGACGTATTATCTTGTAAATCAGGCGCTATTTAGGTTTGCTTCTCTTTCTAAACAAAGGATATAATAAAATAATATGGCTATATAATTTCTCTTTCACAAACAAATCTAGACTCCTCAACAACAATTTGTCCTCTTGATTATAAAGCAAGGATTTTGTCAACCGCGATACCTGTCAGAATATTTGTTAGGTAAATACTCATATGTAACATTACTTTGAATACGTTTTAAATATTCTCACTTTCTAAAAAGGTCAGCCACCAATTAACTGGCTTATATATATAAATAAGAATTAAAACAATTATCAGGATACCTATATACAGTAATAATGATTGGACACCAAACATCAAGTTGAGGACGGAATACCAATTATTAATGCCTACCATTCGAATATGATTTCAATCATTTTTACACGTGTACCCCAAGAAGTTCGGAGTGAAAACCGGCGTTTACAAGAGATCAATAAAACAACGGGGAATAATTCTGTTCAGACTGTTAAAGCATCGTCGGGCTCTACAAACAGCGCAGACAAGTCAGATGATATCATTAAAATGATGTATTACTAGCACGGCCTATGTAATGATTAAAACAATATCATCTAGAGTATAATAACAAGGTAATACTTACACGTGGGTAATCATCATGCTATTTTAGACTCTTTGCAAACAAATTTAATAAAATATCACCTCTTACAAAAAGAGTATGCATTACCGCTTTCGAATCGTTTATTGACTTAGTGATTTGACGCACTCGTGATTTATAGCATCGTGACGTCATCAATTACATGTTTCTCTTCCGGTTTCATTTTATTCGAGTAGACAGGGAAGACAAATGATGAATATGCGTAAGAAATGCATGGTATAATGGTTGAATTTAAAAACTTTTATAAATAACACTTCGTCATATATTTGAAGCCCAAAAGGCTTATTGAAGCATACAACACTATACTGATCTTAGTGATATCAACTCATTTTCATCCACTGAAGTGGGATGAGAAAAGGTACCGTGGAACGGAAACCACCTTATTATTTTAGGGTGGGTGGACTTTGTAATTTCAAAGATTTTTATTTACATTAAGGTTATTTCAGATTCGTAATATGTATGGTATAGCATGGAAACATGCTATGTAATCGCTATCCCTACCAATGTTACTGCAAATATAATTTTCTCATTTTTCGTTATTTTTCTTAAAAATCTGGGTATCTTAATATATATCTGAAAGCTTGTATTTACAAATCAGATACAACATCTTTATAAAATTTTGTAAATAAACGAGTGGTTAAGTTAACGAACGCTGTTTTATAAAACCTGGGCGTACAGTAATTTTACGTTTCGAGACCTTTCTAAATTTATCAAATCCATGTCACTCGGAGCGGGTTAATTCAGCCGAAAGGATTTCCTCTCAAACAAGCAGAATAGAAGAAAGACAAATGTATTCCTATAACGTAACTCAAGATGAGGAATGTTTGACTGCGGACATTCTACTGCTGGACTTGATCGTTGAGCAACTAAACCACGCGCCCGATACTGTATTTGTCGTAATCAGATTACAATATTAATGACAAAACGATGGTTTTTAAGTTTGAAAAATTCTAAAAATGTATAGTGTGTCCTTTATATGAAGTGTTTTCAGATAAATCTGTATCAAATTTCTTGCTTTATTCTGAAAGATAATGGGATGATATTAATAAATGTAAATAAACATATATGTACATGTACGAGTAAATGATGACAATAACAAATATTTTTAAAAAGATATGTCACATATGTGAAATATGTATATGTTGATGGCACAACATTAAGCTAATATTTGAATATATTTGGAAAATGAGCAACTGATAAAAATTATGTAAATTTTAATATTAACCTATATAAATTAAACGATATTCAAAAATTTTGAAAACACTTATTAAATGCAACATATGTTGTAAAATAATTAAATAAAAATAATGTAATCATTTAGGTACAATCAGTAAATAAGATTAAATTCCGTCAATCAAGACCAGCAATTTAGGGATTTATCATCACAATTATCGCAATCTTGGTTACTCGCAGTACAAACCGTGTTCGTGTGTCCCCATTCAAGATACAAAGTATAATTGTCTGACCAAGATGAGACAATACATCATGCAAATGGGTTATTGTTGTTTCTATAGCGATGGCGAATTCATTAAAGATTCAGATGAGGCCATCGTTTGGTCGTTATTTTAGTAATAAAAAGCGCACCTTTTTGTGTGAGCGCTCGGCTCCCTCTCAGTGTGGAGAATGTCTTTATCTAAAGCACTGTTATCGTAACAACTCACTTTCTTTATTTAATACAGCAATTATAATTTACATTATATACAAAAATTATTAACTTACATTGATTTATAATAGTTGACACAATGTACTTTTCATGATTTAAGATTATTTTTGTTATTCTGAAGTAAAAATATTGAAATTAATTAACAACATTGCCACAGATAAAAGTGTCACTAAGCCGACAATGCGTGGTCATGTGGACCCCTTGTGCAGTAGGGGTCGCGAGTGTGAGGAGATGGTCTGCAGTCATATTGATCACGACTTTCCTGCCCCTAATGATTACATTCCCATCGATCTCACGTAAATGAGCGTGTCCATCTTGGAAGAGTTCATTATCATCGTTTGGTGACGTCAGATACTGGGCGGAGAAAATTATTCCTAAGACACCGTACTATTCGCCTGATAGCGTTTTATCACATCAGGCAAATATTCGAATTTTCTTAACGATGTTGAAACAGTGACTTGCTCGTCATAAGGCAGGTGATTAAACGAAAGTTGATTTTAAACAGATCTCTCCTCCTGCCCACGTGTTTAGAGTAAACACGCTCCACGTGCAATAACTTGTATTTAACCAATCAGTAATCGCCTTTCATCATGATGAAGGATGATTCTGTATTTGAGATGTCCACCAGTTAAATTTTATGTTCCATACTATCGATGGCAGCATCTTTGACTGATGTATCGACCAATCATCACCATTGTTTCTGACCGACGAAGAGGGCATCTTTGAATGATCTATTGACCAATCAGCGACGGGCTTTTACAACCGCAAAACGAGCATCTGTGATTGAAGGCTGTAGGTATAGTGGATTGGGTATGTGAGACGATCATTCAAGGGTTACCTGTATTACGGATTACATCGTTATCTTACAGTGTCATCGGTATTGACCTTTCACTGGATACGATACACACGCCAAGGTAAGGCACCACACAATTTTATTATGTAACTATTTTTTCAATTTAAAGAAATTGTTAACACTTAACAACTTTGATTGAAAGGAAAACAAGTATAATTATACGATGTATCAATATATGATTTCATATGTAATTCTCAGAAAATGTTGACACTTGAAAATTTGAATAGAACGAAATGAAAATTGGCTTACTTTTCTACATTTGACGCTTACTTAAGTCCAACTAAGTAAGCCTATTTTCTATTTGTTTTAATTAACATTGCTTTCTAATTGCAAAAATAATCAATAATTGATAACTGTTAACTTGAGTACAATGATCAAAATAATTGCCTACTTTCCTTTATCCTTTCTCTAACTCTGTGAAAAATAACAGATCACAATACATTAGTTATTTAAAACCAATATAATTCCGTGGAAACGTTAACAATTGATGACGTCAATGAAATGACATTTATTTATACTATTTAACCAAAGTTTGTCTTTAGTTATATGTAACGCGATTGTATGACATGACTTTGATTATGAAAGTGTTAACACCTTGTTTTCCTTCATTTCTTTAAAATTGACATTTCCCTGGAAATAATATACTTACTGTCTTTATCTGTAATTTAACAGGAAAGTCATTTACAAAATCTTACATGAAGTTCGTGTTTAAGTACATTGTATATTTGATGGTGTCATAGTTAACGAATGAATGATAAAAAAACGTCTCGTGTGGGACACTAAAGATATTATGTTCCATAAATACATATTTCATATAAAATCAAGTGCGTTTCATATATACATAATCATAACTTAAAATCATAAATCAAAAGTTTGTATAATTATAGATTACGAACAAATTCTATGGTTCCAATATTAACAATTAACATTATGCAGTATACACACAATTTGTTTTTCGAAGTGACAGTCCTCCGTTTCGAAAATCGACTGAGTACAAGACATTTCCACCCCAATATTAATACACTAAAAGTATTTTTCCATTATTGTTCGCAATATAGTACCAGATGAAACAAATATGCGCTTGATGCCTAATACGACACTCAGGGAAACTGCTCAATCATCATAGCTTCGTTTTGTGTGAAAACAGACGGACAACATTATTACTTCACCTGTATGAACTTAGAGAAAAGATTAATACTTCTGATATGCCTACAAATACATATCGAATGCTTGAATGTCAATACTATAAACAAAGGTAAGACAGACTTTTATATGGAAAATTAGCAGTCAATGATATACATATTACCTGCAGGCCGCCCCCTTAAAGGATAAATATAGAGGATCTCGCTGTATTAAAATATGTCATAAAGTTAGATACTTAACCTTAACCGAACGAATCATGTACTGAAGTTATCTTATCTTTCGTGAGATGTTTATCTTCGCGTTAATTTGCGCGGGGAAGTAAATATCTCTAGTTTTTACAGAATAGTTAGTCAATCTTAAAAATTAAACGTAGGGGAACTAAAATAATACTTGTATTTACTGATGGCAAGTTATTATTTTTATTTACCTATTCACATGAGGTTATTGATGGTTTGTTAACAACGTATTTCAGACACGGTTACAATAGGCGTTAGGAGTTTTACTAATACAAATGTATGTGATACAGCGCTTGACACATCATGAATGCGCGTGATTACTATGTTGTGCGATCTTTGGTATAATCAAGATAAATATGGCAGTCATCTGGGTTAAAACTGTAAGAAATGACAAACACTTTTACGGAATTATTCCTTTGGTTGCATGAAACAAACAAAAATGGAATACAATACAACATACAGTTTAAATGTATGTTTCAGTTTGTAATCGACACAGTATGTCGAACTTCTGATTATAACTAACAACGCTCTTTGATGTTTGATACGGACACAAAAAATAAACAAAACATTTCCCTTTTTTAGCTTTGTCATACACGTCCTTCTTTAAAGAAGGACACTTCAAAGAAAGCATGTAATTTCTAAATCAAATACTGTACATAAGAAAACAGTAATGTCACTTATAATAGATAACTGATGTAGTATGTGAAAAATCAATTCAAACTTTCTTGAAGCACATTAACGAAATGATGTTTGAGAACAATAATCAAATGTAATGGAAGGATAAGATAATCGGTAATATATGTGTATTTTTTCTTGATAACGGCATCCATGATTGTTTATATACTATTGTATACGAATTAAAACATAATATTGAAACGGATTCATACATTACAATGAATTGTCGAAATAGTGATATTCATATTCGTTCGTAGTTATATAGTATATTGTATATTATACTGAATTCAAGCAAATTGACATTGCGTATGAGAGCGACAGACATACTCGCTTATTTTTATATAAACCATTATTGCCTGTTATTGTATTTTCATATCAGTATCACTGAAATACCAAGAAGTGTGGTAGTTATAGGAGTGTTGGGAATTCCTTCTGCGTCACAGATTGACAAGGACAGAAGTGAACACATCACATTCCTCATGAATTATTCAGTTCCGTTATTTATTTCACTCACAGTATGTTTGGTGCAAAAATATAATGAATTTATATTTTTACATAACAAGGTCATGTATGATGCCAGTACAAGATTCAGTTTAGTTTGTTACAGTTTCCGTTTAATAATTGTTTGAAAGTTTACATTGCTGAGCATATTCTTGTAATATGCATTTGAATGCATTGGATTTGAAAATGTCTTCGGGTTGAATTTTGTTACGAATAAACGAAAGTTATATTGTCTCTGCGTTTTGATTAAATACTAAAACTGAATTTAGGAGTTTTAAATTCTTATTCTAATTGTAACTCATGTTATGTACTTCGGGTAATTTTAAATGCATCCAGCATTAATGTTAAAGAATGAAGGTTTCACTTTTAAAAATTCATTTTAACCCTGGGAGTTGCTAGGATGAGCCTGGTAAATATCAGCAAGGTCATTTTCTTTAGCCCATGCTATAAACAATGTACTTTTTTATTCAGGCTGCCAAAACATCAAAGGTATATATATATATCTTACGACCAGGTCGCTTTTCACAGAATGTAGGTTACTACATGATAGCTAGATTTGTTTTGTGCACATGTTTACTTAAATCGAAGCACGTTCGCACGTGAAATAAAAACATGTAACGTTAAAATATCTACGAATAGTGCGTTTATGTGAACTTATTAAGACGATGCATACAATGTTTCTCATTCACATATAGAATTACTGGATGAATCTGAAATTGTATTTATTGACCGAATTTCTTTTTGTAGTAATATCTAAAATTTTCAAACATAAGTATAAGACATTTGTGATGAATAAAAATCTAGGTATAAAATGCACCTTTATCATCGTTTATCTTTAATATTTGAAAAAGTATAACATATTTTGTGTTCGGGTTAATACCGACCTGAATTTTGTAACACTTTTTTACCTAATATTTTCCCAAATTATTCCTATTCAATATGAAATTTATTACATTTGAATTGTAAAAGGTTTCCAATATCTAATATTAAACCATATTTCCATTTACAAAAGTATTATTCCATCTACAACTAACCCCTTTCTCGTTAAATATATAACTTTCACTCAATATCAAGTAATGACGAAGATGGGATAATTCTCTTCAACAAGGATTTCTGCATAAAAACCTCAAGACAAATTAGCAGTGTTTTATTATTTAAGATTAGCACAGCATTAAGATATGGTATAGCAGCAATATTGCAAGTTATTCTATGTAAACAATGAAAACAAATGTGTCCTTTCCTTGTACATACCTCGGGAGCCAATTGAGTCGAACACATTTGCGATTTAATATTGATGGGTACATCATGTGAGTAACAACCACTAATGTGACGGGACGACCATACAGAACGAAGACAAGGCCGGTGTGTGTGAGAATTAACAAGATAGATTAATTAATCAATAAACACTACTTAACCACTTATCAATCATTTATGTACATTACCTTACAGATGTTACATGCCGAATTAACAGATGCATTCATCTCGCTAGGACCAGTTGCGTTCGCTTCGTACACAACATTCCGGAGTTGCGATTTCGTGCGTATTTGTATCTCGAGATACTTTGGCCCAGTGCAACTATTTTATGTGGCATATTTGGGCAGTGATGTCCTATGATGTGGCGATTCTGTGATAACATTTCAGGCCGTCATTTATGTCTATCGTTGGACGCTATACGACGTCTTATTTCCTTTTGATACGAAAAACACTTGTAAAGAATGTGCCATATATCAATTGAATATCCCTGCCAACATATAGCCAACAAAATGTATTCTCCAAATCATGGGCTATTGTGGTTAAATTACAGTATCACCAAATGTATCAAATTACGAATAGAAACACACGTAACGCATTCTACTTACTATAGCACAAACTATTTTAAAACATCTATCGAAAAGATAAGCATTGGACGGAAAAAATCAACATATGTTTTATAATATAAAACAGTGATTTAAATTTCTGTGGCCATATCTTTAAATATATCACAAAAAAATACCAAGATATTTGATATTAATACAAGCACAATCAAGATATTTGAAATAGAATAGAATCAAATACTATAAAATACTTAGGAGATTATAACATGTGATTAGAAAAAAATAAAAAAAAAATAACAATAGTTTGACCTTAAGAAATTATTCAGGACAAGAAAATTATGATATCATTATGTGAAATTATGGTATAATATTGCATATATATAAGACTTTTCATTGTCGTTTTCATTCACTATTTGTATACATATTTACATAGATATACATCACGACCAGATGGAAATATTTGCATAAAGTAACGTTATCAACAATAAATGCAGCCCTAGATCAAGTTCTCAACATTAAGAAACCAAAAATGTCATCGAAATAAAAGATATCAATCTGAAAGAAAATCGTATATTTTTAATTGTTAGACGTCTTTGTGTAAATTTGATAGAGGTATGTATTTTTTTACAATTCGCTACAGAATGTGCAGATGAAATCCATTATGTGCTCCATTAAAATTGAAAACATAAATTTTCTCAATGAATCCCGTGAATTTACAGAGAATAATATTTAAGCGTGGAATAAACATGTTTCATATTCATCGGCTTTGGTGCGAAATAAAGATGAGTACATATATCACTACATCTGAAATACATAGGATACTTATAATACACATATTGAAACAACATACAATGTACAATTTGTGAACGTGTGCATGTTTCAATATGTGTATATAATAGCTATCACAGTAAATATTATATTGACATAGACGGAGCAATCTTTTTTCATATATCATGCTTTCTTTATAACTGTAAACATTATGTTAGTTTCAAGACTGAGGGTGGCGGAATGGCAATCAAAACGGAATATTCCTTACAAAACAACGTCATTTGAATACTAATGTATGCACAGTCGGTTGTAAATAAAATACGTTTATGAGATGTTAGAAGAAAAATTATGAAAGTTGACACAATTCAATTTTGTCATTTCATAAATATGAGTAATATTCATGCAAATGTGTCGATAAAATCTGATGTGACTTTTCGTTTTAAAAATATTTCTGGAATGTAAACACCTATTAAATGTATATAGTTCGTTATGTTTCATTGACCGCAGCGTAAAATACTCAGATTGAGTTTATCTCTCAAGTCTTATTGAGGTTTCAGAAATTAGATATGCTGTTTTCAACACTTGTTCAGAGGATACCAACCTAGTGTTCTAACAAAGTATTTTTCAATACGGAAATAAACATTATATGATATGATATCTGGATATGATATCTGGAATAATCTCCCACAAGATGTTATTTCATCTCGTAACGTATTTGACTTTGAGAAAAACTTAGACGAATTCTGGAAAGATCTTGAGTTGAAGTACGATCATTTTATGTTTTCCACAATGTATTTCAAACTATATTGATGAGGAAATTGAGGCAGCAATGCCTGCGTCCTCTTATATCCTATTAAATCTTATTAAAATGACCTGAAGTTTAGATAGGTGACAATGGAACACCTTTAATAGTCTGGTTCGGTTTAATTGGGTTTGGTGTCCTATTAACAGCTAAAACCACCCAATGACGTGATTCAATGTGTGTGTGCAGAAAGTGGTACTTTGATGTGCTTGCCTTTTGCGATAGTGCGGATCTGATGCTGCCAGGCATGGCGAAGGCTTTCAGTCCAGTGTTTCACCCGGTCCCTCTACTGACTACTGGAAACCAGTCGTTGCAATTATCATAAATGCTGAAAGTTTAACAGTGAATTGCCGTTTTCAAGAGCTTTGGAATACCCCCGACACCTATAATGCTTATCAAAGAGTCTATAGTTTGCGCTCATTTATTTTCGCGAGCTTTGAGCTGTTTAAATAATAATGTAGATAATATTTTTCACTCGTTCATTTTCACGAGCTGTGATTTGTTTAAGTAATAATGTTGATGACATTTTGTGATTATTTATTTTCGCAAACTGTAATAAATATGTGTCAAAATTTAGACGATATTTGGCGCAGGTTTTTTTTTCGCGAACTGACCTCTATAATGTTTTCGTTAAGGGACATTAATGCATTCCTTTCATAACACGTTTCTTAAGTCAAGTACAGCACATGTAAATGTTTGTGCGATATTTTTGTTTACGATCGGCATTTGTTACGATAATAACTTCCACACAAAATAGAAGTCTTTTTCAGTAGTAAAATCGGTTGAAAAAGTGTTCTATTTATAAAATATACACAATGTTAATGTAATTCAAGCGTGCACCAAAGCTACAAAAGGTTTTCTTCGTTGATCGTTTGCTTTAAATACCAATCGAAGCCTACAATATCTTTTTCACTATTTACGTGCTTTGATCAAACAGACCTATGTTACTAACATTTTCGGAGATCAACACAATATAACTGAAGTATTTCGCAAGTTATCAATGAAACAAGTGCATCGTTATACCTTTCAGACAGTCATAGTGCAGTACATGAAAGTAAATATCTAGATGTTCATGTTTAAACACACACTAAACAACAGACAGATGTAATTGCTACGAATACAATTGTTGGGTTACTAGGAAGTTAAGCTAGAATCCTTTTAATTCCCGTTCAAATTAGAATAGGATTACTCTGGGCTTTAAAGGGTCGTGGTCTGCGTTTTGTGAAATTTGAATCTAATCATTATTGATGACTATTATAGTTCTTTCTGAACCGCAAACTAGCTAGACGGGACATTATGGTTTCGTTGGTTAGCCTGGAGTACAATGATAGAGATGGTATCATTGGACGCAGGGGTTTGTCAGAACCGTATCATTTCTGTAGCTAGTATTTATAGGAAAAAAACCAAGGACAGCTTGATAAAATATAGAATAAGAATTTCTGTTTTATTTATCAAGAAGGAATCTAATTGAATAAATACAAAAGCAAACTTGTAGTATACATGTCAGTTACATACAGTGTATCAGGTATCATTTCACTTGATTTCTCTTTTGGTGTGTTCGAGATTGTGTGTGTTTGTGTTCATTTAATTAATAATTTATTTGATTATATTTTAAATCTAATTCTCATTGTGTATGTAATTGTGTGGTTGGTGCTTTTATTTCGAAAATTTTGTTTAAAACCATTAAATAAAAATGTATTAATCATTAAAATCGAGTTATAATTGGATAAGTTCAATGTACAATTAATACAATAAATCTGCTTTGTATATATATGTATCTCAAATGTCAAATAGGTACACGTATTTGTGTACTGTAGTTCTTTTAACATTTCTTTTTCTTTTTCCAACATCCTATACGATTTGCGACTCCCAAGGTTGGTGAGCTCTGGGGGTCAGAAACCTTAAAATGGATGTCCTTACGAGGTTCCCATTCCGTTTTAATTTGTTTCAACTTTTTCAGATGTATATGTATAAATGTTAATTAGATATTCGCTTAAATGATCCCCTCTTCGTCACTCTTCAAATTCCAGGGTTTACGCTCACTAGCATTCTTTGCAGAGAACGCAAGAGAGCATTAACCCTGAAATTTCCATGATGACCTTCCAATAACGCCATCTACTGTCAAAGCATAACGCTTACCCCTCCGGAACACCTGGTCTTATTAACCTTGTACGTTTTCAATGGTCTCCTTGTAAATCTTTCCTTTGTTCTTATTTACCCTAGTTTTTCTTATTTTGAGTTCGAATCATGGTTTTGCTGACATTTCGGAATTCTCTTATTGTTTTTTCATGGAATGTATTCCGTCTTTTCGCATTGCAGAGTTATCTGCTCTTGTGAGCAGGTATTGATTGTTACGTCATTTGTTTGTGAGAG
>JAUMHH010002508.1:0-11498 GCA_032359455.1 Chlamys rubida
GTTGCTACGTCACAACTAATTGTGTATAAAACACATAAACGTATGACGTATTACGCACATTTGTACTGACTACAGACAGGCGGAGATCAACGTTAATTCCGCCTTTGGTTTTTGACCTCTTTCAGTTCCCCAAAAATTCAAATTTCATTAAAACAAATACTGTACCTGTCGCCTTTTCAGGCTTTACGTGATATTAGGGAAGAAATATTATAAGATGTCAAAATTAAGTCAAAAAGCCAGATTCAAAGATCACTTGCTTTTCGATAGCATGTTCAAAACGAAATTGTCGACCATTCCTGTTTGCCATCAAATAAGTTTGCACGTCATGATTTTCTAAACATAAATAATTTATATGTATTTGAAAAGGGTTTGAAAACATAAACTGTTACTTATGAACCAAACATGACGAGTGTAAATACAGTTTTGTTTATAATTCAGTTACACGCAAGCGACCCTGTTTCTGTTTTCAACTTTTCAAGCCGCTCGTACTCTAAATGAACACACCACTGTGACACACAAAGATCATATCTCTTTAACTGCCAACTAATTTCGTCTATGAGATTGCATTTAATGTCATAACATTAGTGACGCTGAAAAGCCCCAAGAGACCATTTTTCATTAGAATCTGATGAAGGAAAATTACATGCAAATGCATGTTTATTATCTCCCTTGGGACTTCGGTTACTGAAGCTGAGCGGATGCAACTGAGATAAAACTGATGGCAAGAGCTGCATCTAACATTTACCATATCTGAATAGGGTAGAAGTCAGCAGCGTGAACCTTTTAACATTGTAAATACATGCAACATCATTATTCAGGCGATTAATCCGAAGTGACACAGGGGATCTGTTTTTCACCATATTGTCTGTTTCCAGTGCTTATAAAGTAAGATTCACGCTAACAAACAGTCTACTTCGGCTCAACTGCATCTTATAAATCCAGCCCTCATCGAAAAGACAGAATATGAATACCATTACCAGTCTGACGTAAGGAAACACGGACAGACTGATACGGCACAATGGAGATTACCATGAATATCAAATCTTGATGCGTAATAAATCTAAAAACGTACTCCAGGCCTATTATCAATTTATCATTTTTAAGACTTTTATCAAGAATGTAATAGTGTATAAACAGACTTACAATATACAAGATAATTATAGTAGTAAGGGCTTGGAACACTTTTATTCGGCACACGTTCGTTGCCTGGTTTTGGCCTTCTATTTCCCTTATTCCTGAGTTTTCTTCCAAACTATTGACTAATCTTCCTAAAACTACGCCTGGCATTGCAAGTAGCATGAATTTATATTATTGCTCTATTGAAGGATTAAGCGAAAATACTTCATAATTAATATAATACCTATTAGTAAAGGTTTGCCCCCCAAAACAACAGTAATGGAAACCAACTCGCCCTTTTCTCTCATATTTCGGTTAACATTACATTTAGGTTAACACGTTCAAATATTTACCTCATCAGATGTCAATCATTGTATACCGATTGATTGTGAGGATGCTTTTAATTACGTGTAGTTTATTTGTAGGGACGATCTACTCCCGACAAAGGCCTAGATATAGAGCATGTATTCCTCGTCTGCCGAAGCCTGACAAAGCCGACCAGCTCTATACATTATAACTGTTCCACACCGGGGTATATTGATCTCACATTTATCCCCACATTTGCCATATGTATTTACTCAATAAACATTGGGTTCATACAGAGCATTCACAAAACATGTCGAGCAATGCTAGGCAGGCCGTGGCATGTACTGGAATCCAAGGTTTTACACATCTCGCGTAAGGCATGGCTTCTGTTCCAAGCGATTCTAATCTAAGGACTATGGTTGTACGAGTTTAGCGTAAGGTATCGGTTTTGTTCTAAGCGTCTCCATTCTAAGAACTAATGTTTTTTAAACGCTCGCGTTAGACAATGCTTCCATTTAATCGTATTCTAAGAATAATGATTAGCTTGAATAAGGCATGAAATCTTTTTCTGATCGGCTATATATCTAAAACTCAAATTTAAGCATATCTCGGGTACACATGAAGTCTGTCTTCAACGGTTCAAAATAACCAGGCCGTGCATACATCATATACATTTTTGTAAGTATATGTTCTTTTCTGAACTATCACATGTAAATCATTCAATGTTAAACCTTTGTTTTATTTACAAAACATACAATGCAGAGAGCATACATGTTATTTCTTAACTCATTCACCCCTGAAGACACATTTGAGCTCTTCCAATTCAAAGGTTGGAATAGTTCATTACGGAATTTCAGGGGTGAATGAGTTAAAATAGGATACAGAAACAATTGCTTAAACACATAGATAACTTCGTAACCTTGGTAATGTGACTACCGTTAACAGCTCCAGTTACAAGAAGAGGGGGAAAACTATTAACTTATATGAACCATCATATTTCAATTGCTAATTGTTGTACACCAACTACGTAAATGTTGTCCGCCAAATAAAATAGGTCTTTGACTGACATATCTGACTTAAGATATACTCTCACATTAGAAAATACGCTGTACATGTACTTACACAGTGCAATCATTTCTCCGCATATCAATTGTTACGACACTACATATCGACTTAATTCTCATGACATGTCGTCTTAGCGAGACTAATTTGACGACATCATTAACTTAAATTCAATTAACTTGAATACGACTTTAATGGGACGGTTGCAATAAGTACTTTTTAAACAAAACGTCCTCTATTTGTCCTTAATGCTAAACAGTTCGCGCCAGTTACACGAAAACGCATTGAAGCTTTAGTGATATTTTCCTGCAAACAAAATGAACAGTGATATAATGTATGATTATGTTTGACAGAAATGTACTTATTCGCTGAAGAAGTGGAATGACACCTTCATTTCAGTACAAACAGGTAAAAGCGAGCTGACAATCTAATCGCTCTGACATGTCAATTATGTTATACCCCTTCTTGAATTAATAATCGGTTTTCAAAGTTCTTCATTGTGCTCAAAATAATGAACAAGCAAATTTCGCCACTATGATGATTATTACTAAAATCAAGTTAGTCACTTAGTTAATTAAAAGGTTTGCATTTAGACACATACGTTCTAAGATAGGATGCGCTACCTCTATACTATTTCTATTTCTATTTGGTTTGTCTCTTAATATTTTCCCATTTCACAAATTCAAATAAGTGTCACGACACTTGTTTTTGTTTCCTTAAATTTTTCTGTTCAATAAAACATGTACTTCGATGTTTTGTCAAACAAAATTTGAATAAAACAAAGGTTAAACCAATATTTTCCCAGCTCGCTGAGACAGATTGAAAAGACTGTTTTCACGTAAAAGATTAGTCGTTTAATCTTTATAACATCCCCTTTGAATATGTAAAAGGAATACCTTTGCAACGTTTATATAGATTTGGAGTCAGTAGGATAGTTTAATATCACCAGGATATTTCTAATGTAACCAACAATCATCTAACGAACAGAACATAATAATATTTGACGAAATATCAAAATAACCGTTTGGACGTAGAAAGACAACTTGAACTTGTTTTATTACAGTACTAGTAAAGTCGAACGATAACGTTAATGACATCAATAAAACAACAAGATATGCTTATAGAAGTTATTTAAATGTATACTTACATGACATTGTTATAATCAAATTAAGACAAATGTTATACAAAAAATATAAATTTGACTTTTTTGTGTCTGTAGTCCAATGGTGATCATCTTATATCAAACAAGTGTTTGTTTTACTTTTTAAATTAGGTCCTAATTCTAAATTATGAGGTGAGGAGTTTCCGTGTAAATATTTTCTTTGTTCATATTTATCCTTCTGTCATTCATTTTGAATTCGAATCACGGTTTTATTTATGCTTCGGTATTTTTATATTCTTATATTTTTAAATAAATGTATATACCTTAAACAAAACTGATTTGTTTTCAGACATAGGATCACCTATCACGTTTCTTTTATCATTTTATTGCATGGAAATGTCATGTGATCAGATCTAGAAAGTGATACACGTGCATATTTCTGTAACGGATGTTGAACATCATACCATAAAATTAATATAATGTGTATTTTCGCGTTAGTTGATCGATTAATTTCTCCTTTGACGTCTTTTTTTAAGAACTTGACTGAATGTATTTTTATGTAAACATCCGAGGTCATCCCACAAACACCGCCATTATAAAAGTTACTCTTTCATCGAAGTCGCCACAGCGTGTTATAGGCTAATTTTTGACATCTGTCCTTTGAATTTGTTACATGTATAATTCACTATCAAATATCGCTTAATCAGATCAATACAGGGAAACATATTTCACAATAACGCCAGCAACGAGGACATATTTAGACACATTTGTTAGAAAAAACCACTTTGATACGATGTACATACATATGTAAGAATGTTGTGACGGGTACACTTTGATACGATGTACATACATATGTAAGAATGTTGTGACGGGTACACTTTGTTTGATACATTGGAAATTACATGGAAGGTTACATAGTCAGACTCTTTGAATATGCTATGAAACCCCATTTTATACAAAAATCTACGTAATAGTCCATACCTTCCCTTACACTGTATAATGCTACTTCCATTATCTGTACTAATTCGCAAGAACCTGCGTAAATACTACGTTTTGTATTAAAAAGTATTCGCGTTATTCTTACATTCGCGGTCGACACCTAACGTTAAGGTCCGAAAAATACATTAAAGCTCAATGTATCACTATGGTATAAGAAATCTAGATCAAAGGTTTCAATACGTTTAAGTAAATATATTAAAAAAACTCATTTACACCCGAATTTGTGACAGCTTGAACTGTAATACCTATAGTCCGTTCTTTCTCTTTCGCGTCACCCACATGATAAGACGCTTCTGAAATACCATTCGTGTTGTGTACATGTCCAATTGCGTCTCCTGACCACAGGTTAATTGTGGTTGCATGTCATTAATTAATTACTATTACTCTGTATGGGGTATACCGAATAAACGTAATTAATTAATTAATGACAGCCAACCATAATTTACCTATGGTCGAAGTTAACATTGCAAAATAACCTTTTGATAAGGGGGCTAAAATACTGCCAACTAATGATAGAACTTATAACGTTGGCAATGCGCATTTGGGGATACGAAATTGTTCAAGACGATGGAAATTATTTCAAAAAAAGAAACATCATGTTAAAATGACAACATAGGATATTTAGAAAGAGGGAAAGGAAGTTAAACACTGCCAAAGAGATAAGAACAAAAACAATGTTGGAAAAACGTGTTACTCTTCATGTTTACCTGGGGAAACTAGAATGTTAGCAATGCTCATAGTGTTCTTTTACCTAGTACAAAGACATACAATAAATACACACTTCTTATTAGTTCAATTTTGGAATATGACTTTGAAACATATGACGGTACGAATGTCCATTTTTCCAATTTTACAAGCAGAAAAAATATGTAATGAAGACATTGCATCTGTATAATTGCTCGTTTTACAAATGTAACGTTAGTCATGTCGATTTTTCTTCTTTTACAAAGTGGCCAGTTAGTTTGTACCCATATAATAATTATGAATTTTTACTTTTATAACTAAATGTTAGAAACGTGTAACATTATTTAATTTTCATTGCTCAACTTTCACGAAGTATGAGTTTTGCATGGCAAATATTTGATTTGGTTTTTGAAAGAGACCAGGACAAACTTCACGTAACAATGCTCGTTCCGTCATCTTAATAATCAGCGTACAGGACTTGTTATGAAGGCTATGCTCATTATTTCTCTTCTACTTTTACAATTTTTACAAAATTGTAGAAAACAATGAACTTATACTTGTAAAAATCAATGATACTACTTCTTAAAAAGGCACAAGACGAGCAAAATCACAGGTATAAAGACAGGAATAAAAAGAAAACAACACTTAAACAAACCAGGATAAACATATATACTGCACAATGCGTTTTATTAATACAAGTTTATTGAATTGCTATATAACTGGGGTTCGTAGTGGTACGTTTGTACAAAATTATAACAGAGAGAGACAGATAAAATAAGGACAGACAGAAAGACAAAAACGGCAAGCGGGACTGATAAGTAAGAAATAATTGAATGTATAGAGAGCGTAATAAAGGTGGCCTGTTATCCCTGGTTTTATCGACATATAAAGATTGTCTATAGCCAATGTGGTGCCGATGTTATATCGGGCGACAACCCCCACTGTCCCCCTCCCTAGACAAAAAAAAATGGTGCGTTGCTGGGATGGTGATGCTGAACTTACGGACAACATGGCCTATGTTCTAGGAACCGTCCACATTGTTGACGGGCATTGGTGCGCTGTACCAGTATTTATATAGTATTGGATATCGTAGTACCAGCTCTCCTGGGAATTTATAACTGTGTGTGTATATATAGTTATATATTTGTATAATTACTTACTGGCACAAATAAACTCCTTTAAATCATGCTAGCTCAATGATTTCCCTCGGGATTCAAACCTTTTAAAATGAAAAATCTGGAAAAAAACAGGTCAATGGTTGAAACAGTTATATACTATTTTTATCAAAGAAAACTTACTTAGAATAATCATGCATAGCTTGTTCCGGCAGCCTCTCCGACGATTTCTTGTGTACCCTCCAATAAGGGAGAATTTTCATTCAAATCCATTCAAAGTAAAAATCCCACTAAACTCAAATTTGCATCAAGAATGCAAAAGATCGCTGTGTAGAGAAGTCACAAGTGAAGGCCTCTAGCAGACGATGTTGACACTGTTACACCTGTTTCGACCGGAGCATAGTTCTATGACCAGAATTCTTCCCCAACGGCTGAAACACCAAAACTGCGTCCAGATACAAGTACCAAAGCTCACAGAGGCCTTCTCCAGTCAGCCTCCGTCTCTTGTTTCGGGTACAGTTGCTTGTCCCAGTCTATAAACCATCTACGGACAAGCAGAGAATGGCGCGCACTCCAATTTTACAATCTGGAGTTACCTCAGTAATAAAGATTATCACATCACTAAGCGGCCTTGCATGGATTCAAAGAACCCGGATGAACAACAACAGGCCTATGAAGGAATACAGCGACATTATATTTTAATGATCCCGTAATGATACACACTCACATTTGCATGAACACTGAGACCCAAACGCACCACTACGCCGAGTTATTGATCTGCGTGATAAAAGCGCTTGGGACGATGCACACTCTAACTGGTTCGACGGTATGTTTGTTTTTATAGATATTTAAGAAAATATTGGTTTATTGAACTTGTATTGATATAGGGTAGACTAGTAGCACAGGGTCGGTCGGAGCGCTAAGTGTGTTTGTCTTGGTCCGGTACGGAGCGTGTGTCTCCATTGTTGACATCCAACGACATCCACAAACGGGAAAGAATTTCAACAGCCAATTTCATGATGACATAATCTCCTGGGTTTCGCCAATGTTGGAAGCTAAAGCCCGGAGGCCATGCCGTTGACAATTCGCACATCCATAGCTTAATATCAATACCAATCTAATGTCCATTGTAATATACAACGCACTTAAACCTTACTGAAATGTTTACAGTATGATCGTTATAGAAAACCATAAAAATTTGCATACTAATATTATTTTTTAAGTATGATTTAATGGGTGAAAACTAATTATGATAATATCAAGGTATATTCATTAAAACAGATGTGCGAATACTTGTCGAGTTCCGTGTGCAATACTGTGGAGGGGGGTGTTATGCTTCTGTAGTCTGTGATATCTGTAAATCGAGATAGATTCCATCTACTCGTACAAAGTGAATTATACTTTAGTTTATTCCATATTTCATAGTTGTTAACGGACAATACAGCAACACTGACAGATAGCCAGAGTTTATTTATTACTTATCGGGTCGGCAGAGGGCGCGTTTGCTCTCATATTATCAAAAAGTTATTATAAATATGACGAAATAATAACGTACATGTTAGGAGGAATATATGATTTCGGTGTGTTAGGCTTTGGTGTGTTGTTTCGGAGAGAAAATTATTGGTGTTTTGTTAGAGAAAGTATGACCTTGGTGTGTTGTTAGGGAGAGAACTTTCGTGGTGATTTGTTAGGGAGATTATGAACTTAGTGTGTTGTTAGGGAAATTATGAACTTAGTGTGTTGTTAGGAGGAGAACAATATTGGTGTTTTGTTAGGGAAAGTATGACCTTGGTGTGTTGTTAGTGAAAGTATGCCATTGGTGTGTTGTTAGTGAAAGTATGCCATTGGTGTGTTGTTAGTGAAAGTATGACATTGGTGTGTTGTTAGGGAGATCACTATCCTCATGTGTTTTTAGGGAGAGTATGGCCACGGCGTATGTTAGGGAGATAATGACTTTGGTGTTTCTATAGAGAGTAAAACCTTGGTGCTTAATAATGAAAAGTAAGACCTGATTAAACGGGACACCAACGCAAAAATTTGATGTGATGCTAAACTATTATGTCCTTGATGTTTTACTAGGGATGATATCACTTCAATGTATTGCTATTACCTCGATTCGATAGAAGGGTGAGAATGATACTGGGTAGCTCTAGTGATGATAATGATAATGATGTATTTGTATGATGTGCTGGACCATGGTATGCTTATAGTCGCTGTTTGGTGTGAACAGGATATATCTTTGTCGAAAACAAATACGAGTTAGTGCTTAAGACATTCCTTGGTGAAAGTATGTCTTTCTTAACCCTTACTTCTCTTCCTTCCTGCCTCGAGAGCTCTTTTTCCCTTTTTCCTACCATGTTCCTCTTTTTCATGACTCACCTCCACCAACAACTTATATGAAACAGTTCACTAGTTACTTGATTCACCTGTGTGGTTTTTCATTCATTCCCGATCCTATATCAGCGACCATGTCTTTTATCGTAGAATACACGAATCTGAACCTGTTATTTATCAGTTTAATCAGCGACGTGTTAGCTTATCGTACGTTTAACTCACAACACCATTTTGTACATATTTCACCACTAGCCATTATAAGGTCATTTCGAATAGAATACTGCACTGGTTCCCGTATAATATAGGGTGGATCATCTCGATCATGTATTCAGTCCGTTATTGTGTTAAGCTAACAAGAAGGATCTGAGAGGTTGTTACCCTTTAAACATTGATGATCGACAATACCTACCCGGCTGCCACCATCCCTTTGAAGCTTCAGGAAGTTAGTGGTATTATAAATATTTTAACAAGCAGAAATAATAAAATGTGTTATCATCTACTCTGCACGTATGACATGCTCTAATGGATGATAATGTAGAAGAGAGCATCGTGGGATTGATTTTAGTCAGATCTACCTTCGGACTTCTCGCTTAACGTTGTTGATATTGTATTTACGATGCCGTTCGGAACATATCAGGAATTATTACAGCTTGCTTCTAAAACTAACGCTGTGAAAACATTGTGAATATTGACTATTACCATTAGATCAAAGTGTATTTTTAGTATCACAATTGGACGCAAACGTTGAACAGAGAAACAAACTAAACAGCATAATAAACCTTTATACTGATAAACGACGTCACTACCGGTTAGACTATTAAGCAATAAATGTTTCCTGAACGAAAAAGCATGACTAGTCTTGCAAGCGGGTAACAAAAACGAAAAGCAAACTATAAGGCCTATTCTACTTTTAAAAATCTGTACATTTAGTATCATATTCCTCGGTACCAGTAGGTCACACGATTTATATAGGGGTTCCAATTAAAGAAATACGATGTACTTGAATTAGAAAGGTTTGGAAGACGAGAAGCTAACAGGACTTCCGGAGGCGCCTGTCAAGATGGATTATGTCCATATATAAGCACTGAGAGAGGATGTTCCGGTATTGAGTTAAGGAAATATCGGATATAATCACGTTACTAGCCTACACGCTAAGGTACGCTTTAATTAGAGGGAATTTGATAGAGTTTCCCGGAAAGCCGATCTTTACAAATTCCATTTGACTCCCCGCTAAGCACTGGTGTTTGGGCGTAATCCGTCGGAGAGCCGGACACTGAACTGACCGGAAGTCATTGATTATACAGCAATTGGTCAATATGGTCAAGCCACACCAGAGCCGAATGACCTTCATGTGGAAACTCTCTCAGTACAGTATGACGTTGACGAACAAACCGTTTAGAAGGTCCCATGTACGTTTATACCGTTCACTGTAACGCAGGCGGATTCTATGTTTAGAGACGCATTTATTATCAATCTAGACTATGATTAAGTGAACATATTAATGTCATATTCATACCGTCAAAATCGTGTCTGCTTGCGAACTATCGGCCATTCGACTTGCCAGCCCAGATACCAAACGTACTAATACCAAACCTGGTAGTATGGCGTGACGTAGCTACCATAACGATAGTAATAAATAATTGAAATAAAACACAAAAACATCAGACCACATCGTCAACACACCCAGGACAGAAATCGAAATTCAAACTCGATACGAAAATACGGAACAATAGCAACAGGGACCGAGAAGACATTATATCAAAACGAGACTTGGTACCTGTTACTCTGAAATTTCGTAGTAAGCGATTCTTACAACACTTGTTGTATCTGTTATGATACATTGTATCTCTCGTCAAGCCTGAAAACCTATAGTTGTAAAGGAATGTTGTGATGACGATGTATGCTTACATGTTATACCTCTTTGACATTTCTCAAATATTAATGGTACAAAGCATCAGGATTTTCGTGTTTTTATCAACTGCGCATGCAATGATTCTTGTACACATACACTACTAGTCAACAACTGACTTTATACATTACATATCATAAGTTGTCCTAATAGTTTAAACTAACGAGATGTTAACACACGCCTCTTGTCCTGTTATAGTAAAAACCAACAGCTCGATAAGGCTGTCACCAAAACTTCTGTTATGCATATCTACACCATCATTAACAACAAGTTACAACAGCCCAATTCTCTTAGTACTGTTTATAAATGACTGTGGATAATTGTACGAACACAGAATTACGACTGAGAGTGTGTGTTGTTGTTCTGCCTACAAAACACACCCTCAGTCGTTATTTAAATGAAGATGACATAAAAACGTGTACCACAACGTCAACACACGAACTTTTCCATAATGTCAACATTCAATGTCAAGATATACCTCAATACTTATACACAGATTAAAGTATACCACAACGTCAATAAACAATGACAAAATATACCACAACATCTATAAAAACTTGCAAAATATACCATAGCTTCAATACACAATAACAAAATATACCACGACGTCAATAAACTATGACAAAATATACCACAACGTCTATAAACAATGACAAAATATACCACAACGTCTATAAAAACTTGCAAAATATACCATAGCTTCAATACACAATAACAAAATATACCACGACGTCAATAAACTATGACAAAATATACCACAACGTCTATAAACAATGACAAAATATACCACAACGTCTATAAAAACTTGCAAAATATACCATAGCTTCAATACACAATAACAAAATATACCACGACGTCAATAAACTATGAC
>JAUMHH010002519.1:0-11498 GCA_032359455.1 Chlamys rubida
TAATTGTCAATGCCAAGTTTTTAATCGGGGACAGCAGATCTTTTGTGGTCTATTCAATGCCCCCCCCCCCCCCTCCCCCTAGCAGGGGTGATTACCATACCCAAAAGTGTTGCTTTTTTTTTCTTCTTTTTTATAATACAGCATTGAGTTACCAGAAAATCTGCCATTAAAATCAATTCTGTTTGAAAATCTTTCATCTCCTGATAGAATTCAGATAAAATTGTCACTATTTTACACAATAAAAAACACTTTAAAATGTTTTAAAAATACCGACATATCCAAAAATTACCTACCTACATGTGCATCGCAGTATATGGTCTGCCTCGATAGGAATTTGAACTCGATGGCTGGTATGCATTTACTACAAACGGAAGCATACGGGGGTTGCAGGAAATTACAAACATGTGCAGGGTTCTATTTCAACTGTTTAAAGAAAAAAAAGTTAATAACTTCAATATTAAGATAAAATGAAAGATTTTTTTTTAATTTACGATAGAAAATGTTTATTTAATAAATATAACTGAAACCCGGTGTCTGTTGTGTAGTGCTTTTAACTGACATACAATTACACACAATGACAAAACTACTGCTTTTATATGACACCATATGTTGCAGGCTCGGAACAAAGGAAGTTCAATATTTGACCAGAGAACGCATTAAATTGCCGCTGCATGAACGATAGACGTCTGGACAAAGTACCTTCTCTTTCACAACAGTAAGTGTCAACATTGAACAGTCGTATCGGCTAATATCTACAACAAAGGTAGACAGGCATGGTGAAAATCGACTTTGATTCGTATCATTTAGCAGTTAATATCGCACCTTGACTCTCCGATATTATACTTCTGCATTCTCTTTCTAAAACAACTATATATAGTAACAATTGACAGAGAGAAAAAATGACGAGTAAATATTTCATGGTCAGCTATAGTGTATATTATTAAACTGTTGTAGTTTTGAACGCAATGACTTTTCGCCAATTATCGATGGCGAGGTTCGTCCCAAATATTGACACAACCTGGCCATTCGCCGACCTGTCGTATTTACTCGTCCGAGTTTTACAACGCTGGCGGCAGATCAATGGAAGCTGAGGGTACCCGAACAACGGCTTGGCCGGGACTGCCTGATCGGAGTGTGCTTATTATGGAAAACCCAGAATCCCTGTACCGACAGTGTCTGTACCACAAACGCACATCGTCGTAGTAATGCGTTGTCGTTATCGACGGAATACAGAACTTCTGTGCGATATGCAGCAACAAATCACATATCCAGTGATTTGTTCCGGGAACTGTCGCGTGTTCAGGTCCGCTTTGGTTCCTAGAACAACTTGCTGACTTCCGTTTTCTGACCTCACTAAGTGTCACGTCGCGGCTGGGTCAGACGGGCTCTTGTCAAGTCAATGGGAAGCTGCATGCGAGTACTTCATCTGTTGGCGATGCGAATCTAACCTCATGAAGCCATGCGTACGATCTTATTGTTTAGGGCTACCCTTTTAGCTGTTGAGTTAAGAAAGTCATTATATTCAGATTGTGCATGTCTATATTTGCACAGGCCTAATGCATTATGGATGATAACTGAAGTGTTTTGTGTCAGGTGCATGTTCCCGTTCACAATACTTAGGCTATATCTAGCGATTTATCTCGTACTACCTGCCAGTATCAGCTTTATAGCGGTGACGTAGAAGATGATAAAATTATAGAACTATGATGACAGATGATAGGGCCAGATACCGATCTTTTGTCCTGCTTGAGTGAAGTACAATTTACAATTTGATCTGCCCGAGTGAAGTACAATTTAATACGCATTCTTGTCACGACATTACTTCAAAGTGAGGCTTTGACAGCTTTGAAATTTAACATCTGAGAACTGCACATGATGGGGACCCCGAAGCTCATCCGACCCGACTGCAATAACCATTAAACAATCAAATGTGTCTGATCGTCAAATTTTAATCGGCGGTCAATTCGTGCAACAGGGACGTCAAAAAACTTCAAATATATTTTCAACTCCAAATTCAAAGTTCAAGAACGATATCCCTTAGAAATTTAAAGATGAATAACGATTTATTGCCATGGCCAAGTGTAGTCGGGTATTCCTAAAGGGTATATATTTTATCTATCTTTTAAAATACTCTAAAGAATATCTCTTCTATACATTCTGTGTGTAAAAATGAAAGAGACACCGTTGATAATATCTTAATATCAAAAATAGTAACAAAAATTCCTCTTGTAGTTTATTCGGTACAAACCACAAAAACAGTATGTTAGACGCCTCTCCACAGGTTAAAAAACACATTTCAAAAAAAAAATCTAATACATCCTTAAAATGACATTCATACAAAACAGATTACATTTAACTCATTTTTCAAATCGGATGCAAAATGTTTCTTGTGTATTTGTATTAAAGAATTTCATTGGCCTTTGAAAAATAACACAAATCGCTATCTTGGGTAATCGCTGAAAATCTATGTGTTTATACAAACGACAGTGGTGACTATCATGGTTATCAAAAGCTTTTGATCATCCCGTGATTAACGAGTGAAATGATTTGGTGTACTTAACGGTGAACAGGACGGGAATATAGATATAGTAAGTGCTCATTGTATCAAGTTTTAATTTGAGCATAGTAGCATCATTAAGTGTCCTAAACAGAAAAAGAATGATATTTATTTTAAAGTATTTTCGTGAAAGAATTGACAGATCTTTTATATTTATAGCTATTTATAGCCTCTGCCTTGATACTCTTTTCATGCTCATTTTCAAAAAGCAAAATGATTAATGATCTGTTATAAACGAATTTTCTTAAATATTAGGATGAAGTTATCAGAAAATTTCAAAATCACCTAAATGTTGTGTTATGATAAATTGTCATTAAGAGGGCGTATTACTTAAATCTGTCAAAATTAATAATTGACGCCATTGAGTAACTATATCTAACTATCTGCAAAAAAAAAGTTATGACATATTTCAAAAAGTTACACATTTACCCAGAATGTGTATTAATTTATACACTGATCCCTGGCATGTTTGTAAAAAATAACTTTCATGAAGGTCAACAAATCAGCCGCAATAGAGAAGTAAGTGGTATGTTGTATAGTGTCTCTGAATGCAAACTGTTTATCGACTAGTTTGGCCGTACAAACTCAGCAGGGAGAATGCATCGCTTGAATATATTAGGTTATTATTGACACATTTAATTACCGCTTTCTTCTTTAAATCATTAATTGTAATTAAAGGTGTCGAGGTTTGTTTTCCTCAAATGTTCGAGTGTTTCAAGATAAGTCCGAAGTATGGACTGTTCAATCGCCCACAAGGTGTTTCCTGTTACCGATAATATAACTTCATATCATTACTTTGTAAGAAGGCTCTGTTTATTTCCACTAGTAAAATAAAGGAAAATTCGGAAATAAATAAAAATGAACAACCAACAACAACAACAACAACAACATAATATACTACTTCTACACGTACTTGACATTTTCTTATGATCGCGGAAGAATTTCAACTTTGTAAATGTCCTTCAACTCTCGTGCCGAATCGGAGTCTTACAAAAACGACGGTAATTTAGAATACAACTTCAAATATTCAGATCAAGAATTATATTGGTGGCCGGTTTCGCGTAATTCTTCAAGAGGTCGTCATTTTAATAGCCAGCAATTGGACTTGTCGATATTTTGTGCGTAAGGATACACACCGTGAACAGACTGTTTGTTATATAACCAACCAATCACGGAGTAAACTCCCGCACGTGCGAACGTTCTTCAACAGGTCAATTAGTGCAGCTTGTATTTAATTCATGTCCGAAGTAGCGACCGTTTAAGTGGTCAGAGAATAGTCAATAGAGTATGCGTAGTATTGTATAACGGCTATAGATCTGTTTATCAAGTGAGCTTTGTATAAAGGAATATGTAGGATCTAGTATTTGTTCGTAAATATTGACCAATTTATGACGGAAATACGAAACAATGACTAACCCTTTATACCACTTCCGGTTTGTATCAAATAACACGATAAACAGACCACGTGATGCCTCCCAGAACACACGTCCAATCTCTTGAGGTAATGGACAGAGCCTGTTTGGAGTGGACATCGGGGTCTTTCCTCGGTCACAGCGGCCGAAGTGGTCAGTTTGACATGTCGTTTACTGAGTCAAGTACACAGATCTAACCAGATACGTATATATACTATGGTTTTATACGTCTTTGGAACTGACCGATATTTTAAACACAATGCCTTAACAATTAAGCCATCATTTCTTTTGAAAACAAGTCTTGAAAAGTTACTTTAAAAGTAACATTTTGAAGTAATCTCCAGTAATGTTGCAGATAAGTACATACATAGCATGACCGTTAAGGTAGTGGTTAGGCACCCTGTGTAATAACAAAAAGTTTTGGAAATCGAATTTCCTTGAAAGAGATTTAAAAAGGAAACTTATAACAAACACATTTCTTTCGCACGTAAATAATCATCTGGCAAACAAACTCAAGTCAGAAAAAATTATGAATAAAATGGAATTCTTCTTCGTCTGGAGATGCAACACAAAGCGTTGTACCTCTCAACCTTAATTTCCTATGTCTATTTTTTTGTATTTCAGATATATAATTTTTTACACAACAAAGAATTCTTTGTCTTCTATATTAACATTTTTACAGGAGATTGACGAGAAGGTTGCCCTGGTGAACCTGTTATTGACCGCCTATGAATATCTCCGACTCACACCTTATTTTCCCTTTACATATGTTAACATTTCCCGAGCAAATTGACGAGAATATTAACAGGACAATCGGGATATTGACCGACTAAGTATACAATTGGACGCTTTTATTATTCGTAGTCTGCCAATCGTATGTTTCAATAAAAAAATAAAACACCTTCATCTGTTAAATAGTAAAACGGATTTGTTCGGTAGAAAAGTATGGGAACAATTGATGCAGTTGGGAGGACTGAACTTTCGTATTGAAGACGGAGAATGCCTATCGCCATTATTATAAAACAAATGTATTGCTTTATGCGTTTCCACGTGTTGTCGTCAAAGTCATTCACGCGTTTCTGTGACACCGCCTTTGCTTATAACACAAAGTGCCTCATTAGCGTTAGGGAGGGGCTTGTACGTGTCGGACTAGTGTAACGGAGGGTCGACTACCGGAACAGGAAACCCCCATGAGGGAGGAATGCGTCAACAGCCGTGACTTTTAATTCACTCGCCATATAGAGAGAAATTGAGCGTGACTTGGCGGGGGCTGTCTAACATCAAGGTCCACACCACTACCGGTTGCCGGTACACGGAAACCCGGATTATGAGGGTTGCTCACTCAGGTTAAATGCTAATTTTTAAGTGCTGACACTTTCTTTTATGCACACTTTTTACACAGGCAATATTGGAGTAAGTTTAATATTACACAATTTCTAAAAAAAAATCACATGCCGGAAATTCTTAAATTAAACCTACCTTTCCTTCGGAGTTTATACTCTTCGATAGATAACCTCTATTTGCTTGGAAAGGTGAACAGGGTACTTACAAAGTGGTTTAACGCAAGATTGGATTGACAGTAAATAATATAAAAAAGAACGTAATTTGAAACAAAAGACTGTATAATGTTGAACTAAGTTCTAAGTTGGCCGCTGTCAAAGTAATGCAACTCCAGGCATCTGACATCTTTATAAGACGTGACCAAATCAGGGCTGCCAAGCGTCCATTTAACATCGTTTGTCTCCGACAATGTTTGAAATGCTTCTGCGAAAAACTCAAACCATATGTCGATGTCAAATGAGCATATTTTTTCTCAAGGATTGCGTATATGGAATTCCTGTCCAAGCTGGACATCCTCATTGAGACACGTCTACTTCCAAACCCGACCTATCATTGGCTTCAGTGCCATTATTTGGAAAGCATTGTCAGTTTACCAATACGTTCAATGTCAACAATCCCGTGATAATCAAACATCAAAATTTAAAGAAATAGTTAAATGTGTTAAAACTATATGATATGAGAGAGCAGTTCAAGTTTTCCTTAAAGAGTCGCGATAGAGTCAGGAAAAAATGACTTTCTATTAGTGGTTTATAAATAAAGCTGTTGATACTTTTTGTTGTCAAAGCTTGTCTCCGCCGCTTTGACGTCTAGAAACTGGAGTCAACTGAATGGTCGTGTGACACGGAAGATTGATCACGGGTAGGCAACGTCTACTTAGTAAAACATGCACACACTATATATAAATATGGACGTTTATAACCTCTGTATTATTCATTAACCCATATAAATAAAATCCCCGATCGCCCGTTTTTCGCATGTCGGCTGGAGCATATGTTGAACCAGGGACGTAAAATACGTCCTTTTGATTGGATCGAGGGTCGTGACCTCTGGTGTTCTGTTTTGTGCCCTCCTTCCGTCATGTAGGGTTTTCCTCCATGCCCCTCCTGACCACCTTAAGAACCCCTCCGTGTATTGTACTAGTATACGCTATACTACCACCTAGACTGCACTCACTCACCCCTATAGGATCACATTATTACGGTAATTTCCGGTTTTACGGCTGTTTTCACTTTAACGCGAAGTACGGACAAGACAATGGCTACTAATGCCATCAATACATTTATCAAGTTCAAAAGAAAATTGAAAATTGAAAAATGCTTAGTTCTTTTTCCTCGCTAACAAAGGCCATTGATTCCAACACTAGTGATGTAATTACTCACTTAGCCGGCAGGTATTCGTTGCATTTACTGCATACTAATGTCATGTAAGGCAGTTAACGGGTCATAGCAAAACACCCAGATTACGTCAACAATTACGCTTGCATCGAATGTATAAATCAAGATGCAATATCGGGTAAGGTGCAAGGGTGTCCTGATATGAGGTCAGCCTAATCACCGCCTCACGCGGAGGGACTAAGTGCACTAATTGGCCTCGGAGACTGGCGTAGTGAGGCGTGACTCACTCTTTGTTTTTCTATAGATATTGATTGGTTGTTGGCAGACCTGGTTTTTCCGCAGTTCTGAATGGAGCACGTGGAAAATGGATCTCGTTATGTTTTAGACCGGTCTGTTTTCCAGAAACATAACGTAGCGCAATCGTTACCCATCGGACACAGCCACGTGGACGCTCAAAGGACGGTTTTGGACACCTGACACTCATCCTTTAGGACACTTCGGACAACTGATCGACGGGTTTAGATACCCGACACGTATCCCTATAGGACACTTCGCGCAACTTGAGGACAGTTTGGGACAATTAATACGTGCTCCTTTATTTTATCGGACATTTCCGACACTTTGGCTTCTGAAGGACGGGTTCGGACAGGTAACATACAGACACTTTGGACTACAGAAGGACGGTGCTTGGCCACCTGACACACGTTTCTGCTAGACAGTCTGAGCGACTTGACGACAGATTCGGGCCATCTTCGTTACGTTCCTATTGTTTAACGACAGAATTGATGTCCATTCACCCAATCAGATCGCTTTCCCCGCGGATGTGTTTTGAGTACGAATTAGTATCATAGCCCTGATTGTTGTTCCAGTGTAATTTCATACCGAAATCGATACAAACCTCGGAAAATCCCAAATATGAACACTTAAGAGAAACTCTTTGAAACCTAATCTATCTGTAGAACTTGTTAATAGACCGTTACCCGACACTCCTTTTTAATGAAATTATAACGCTGTGTCCTATTTGGTTTAAAAGTGGTCATTATTGTCTTTTTAATGTAGAAACATGAATACATTCGCCATATATTGTATCCACGTCTGACCGTATCATTGACAAATGAATGAATAATTATATATACGTTTCAACTTGAAATAGATATGTAAAATGTATATGCCATTTTCTGCTGGTTTTGTAACGATTAAGCGTGTAAACAATGAAGACTTGTTGAAGCAGGTTAACATTTTTTTTCATTATTTGAATTCAAAACGGTGTGTACATATCTTTCAATCGAATATTTTAATTAAAAAACATGACAACGACATGGAATTTGAATAATAATGCCCACCCGTTTGCTTTAGCCTTTTAGTCCTGCAACGACGTGCTTGGTCTAATAACCAGACGGGTCCCCCTCCCCTCGGGCCAATCAAATTGACCCTCTATAAACTTCTAACAAAGACAGACTGCCAATAAAAGTGTTGAATCACATTACCTCTATGACAAGTCAGAGGTCATGAATTTTACTACAACATTTGTCCTTTGTCCCAAAAAAGCAATGAATATATTTCTGTCATCTTCTTCAGATCTGTCTGTCTTTATTAGAAACGTGTCATTGTCTCGTGTCTTCTCCTTATCTTTTGGAAACACGCTCTTTTGCACGTGTGCCGAGCAATCGCGAATACGTCTTTTGATCATGGACGAGGAAGGGATGGGTTATATGGCTACATTTGAGGAGGATTAGCGGTGTAGGGAGTTTACGCGCAATAATAGTAGTTGTAACACGTGTCACTTCAAAATAAAATTTTAAAGTTAGCTTTTTGAGAAAGATGCTTGTCGTAACAAAATGTCCTGTCTTCCTCCTTTCCTTTCTCTTTTTCCTTCCTTCCTCATTCGTTAGATGGGTTATATTTCCGTCAATACATCAATTCAACAATCGCTGTTTCAAATATTAACTAATTGACTAATTAATTTAGCAATCCATCGATTGATTCATTAATCTACCCATACATTAAAGGGTAATTTATTTTAATAAAACACCAAACTGACTACATCCGTCTTTATTCATTCTTTGATTCAGCCATGAATTAATTATTCATCTTGTTATAATTAAATTGCTCAGTATAATTTATGAACATACCAGAATAATTTATTCATATTTTAATATACTTAGTACCCGAATTCATATAAGACTTAAACGGTTATCCGTGATATGATCTGCCATCGAGAAAGTTTCCGTAATTTTAAGAAATTAAAACAATCACCAAACGGTAAAAGCAATTATACTTAGCGCGCGAGAATGCTTACGTATAGTGTAACATAAAAACAACATTTGCACTCAGTGTATCGACGGTGTTTGATAAAGTTCCCGATTGGGACGAAACCAGAAATCGTTTAAAACTCTCCTTCTATATTACCAGATATCTTTGTTACACAACATCTTAATGTTTAACAATTTTCATTTTTTAAACATTAAAAGCAAATACCAAGGAAAATAATCTTGATATCCTGCTGCGATCGTCAGCAGATTAAGAAAATGATAACTATTTGAGATTCGACAGCCCTCAGCTCCTTAAAGCCACACTTTCCAGTGGCGGACAACAAGTAGGTCGGCTCTCGACAATCTGTAAAGTGTGCCAATGGCTTAGTTTTAAGTGTCGTAACTAAATAAGGATCTTTATCGCCAAATGACCATGACATCTCTTCTTGAACCTTTACGCAAACTTTCAAGCTGTTTTTAGCTTCAACTTCATTTATAAACAAACGTAGCGCGTGCTGACTTACAGGACAGTTCACTGAACACATTAGCGTATGGTCTTTTTCAGACGTGCGACGGAAATTAAATTTACTCCGATATACGTCAACTCCCACCAAAAATGGTTCCCCACTTCCTTCTTTCGCCACTAGGGGTCGGCACCATTTGGCATATGCCACGCGCAGCCGACCCTTGGTTACGGCCGTATGTACTAGAAGTCGACCATGGATGACAGCAAACCGGAAGTGCGAGACAGGAAGTTAGCCATGACCTAAGCGCCCGCACACAAGTTACAGAGGCCCAAATAATGGCCAGATGTTTGGTAGTTAACAGCGATCGTTCAAAGTGTGTTTTATGTGTAGAGTACTAACAGCAATTTGCTTAAGAGGTGGGAGGTTTAATACAAAACAAAAGACGGTAGGCAACTCTCTATCCAGGTCGTCTCCTCGCCTTAAACATCGTCATAGAGACGGGGCAAATGTGAAAGTTTTGATATCAATATCAGTATGAAAGTTCACCGACAAACAAACACAGTTCTAGGGGGGGGGATACACAGATAATAGACATATGAAATCTTGATTATATATTACGACAGTCATGCTTGACAGACGATTATAATGTATTACATATTGTTTTGTTTTTTTCTAACTTTTATATGTCCTTGGAAATGTTTTCACCAAGTCTGAGAGATGACTATGACCGACTATGTTTGACATGCTGAAGACTGCCTGCTAACCGAAATTGTCATGTAACATATCTGATAGACTGTCATTAAACACAGGTTTGGTGGAATTGTAAAGAGAAGTCACTATATAGCAATGTCACAATCCATTATCTGATAGTTCATTTCCTGTCCTGAGCGATCTCGAGTATTCCAAAGCTACATGTATTCTCCGGTGTATGTCCAATTATCGGTTTCACGTTAGTTGTCTGTCCGTCCGTCCGTCCGTCCACTTCACGATATTGTTGATGTCGTGGTTTCAATTGTGGACAAGTTTCGCGAATCTGTTTCTCATTTACAATGCACTATGAAATCTGATAGTGGGCGCTTTAAGTGAGTTATGTCCCCTTTATCAAATCCATGTGATGGTTCGGCCCCTTCACCGCATGACGTCTGGTGCTATTAAGGGGTTTTATCAGGTTCGATAACAAAAATGTTTTTTTCTAAATATTTTGAATTGCTATCCCTCGACTATTTCTTAACTCTCCATTCAGGAATCGTACCTACATATTTACTGTCACATACGTGTTCAATTGAAATTCATCTTTCCATGTCAGAATATAATATGTCATTAGCGCATGCTCACACGTGCGTCACACATGTTGCGTACAACCCATTAAAGTGAAAGGTCATAAATATTTCGGAATTCTTTTTTTTTTCGGATTTAAATGGATAGAATGTGGATGTGATATTAAGTCGGACAAAGTACTATTAGAGCCACTTTCCACCATATGTGACTGTAGTGGTAATACGGGGCCAGCACTGTGCCCTGTAGGTCAGGTTTCCCTAACTTGTTAAATTTAATTTGGATCTGAAGTGTAATATATTGTTGTTTACTATCAAATTATGTTTAATAAGGGCTGACATATGCATACTTCATTTGAAATTGTTTAAACACTGTTTTATTGATAAATCAATATTTGTCTAATAATACTTTACCCATTGGAGTTATTTGCCCCAGCATGTTCAACCGGCAAGGCATGGAACATTGGTATTTCCGATGACTGGAAACTGTTTCGACCACAACATTTACAGTTGCAATAGACAATGATGACGTTCACAGTTTAAAGTTGAGTACGAAGAAAACCATCCCAATAAAACGCGATAATTGATTGAGGGAAGTAAACAAGAAAAATAGCAAACAGACAACAAACTTGAAGATGTCTGATATTGGGATTCCGAATGAATATTTTGCTCAAATGTTCTGTTGGGTGCATTTCTCGTTGTTAATATATCCTTATAAATAACTGAGGTCATGGAAGATGCGTATGACCTTACGAACGTTTGACACGTACCTGACCTTACGCATGTATGACCTTACATATGTGTGATGTTACACACGTATGACCTTACATATGTGTGATGTTACACACGTATGACCTTACA
>JAUMHH010002530.1:0-11497 GCA_032359455.1 Chlamys rubida
CCCCCCATTTTATGGCGGGGGCATAAAAATGATTTATCAAAGCTATGATCATGTTGGGAGAAGGGGGGTGGGGTAGGTTATTGATGCAATCCCTTTTTGTAATGGTGCAGGAATTATCCTTAAAAAATATTGAAATGGATCTAGACTCCGTGTATCAGACCTCAGACCACAATTTTTTTTAAAATGTTATTACCAGGGAAAAACCGTTTTAAAAACATTCTGTAATTTAGCTTGAGACCTGATCTTAATAGGTTTTGTTCAGCTTTCCTAGACACATTTGTGGTGAGCTGAAAAACTTTTCATAACTTTTCAAGATAATTTAAATGATGTCAAGATAACTCTATTGTACCGTGTGACCCTGAAATCCATGCTCAGGGGCCCAGCAACATACCATATCCTTCCACCATAATAACTATAACACAAACTAATCAACCACGTTAAATAAAGGGGGAAAGATCGTGTTCCATTTTGATATGACATGCAGTTTCATTTTCTTCACATGAAAGAAGGAAAACCCCATTTATAAATGAGCCAAAAATTGAGAAATGCACTACATTTGTGTACAACGAACCAGAAGCATTATCTGTGATCTTAGGCCTGTGTTATGGTAAACAAACCTGCCCAAATCTCACTGCATGATTGTAAAAAATATTTTTCCACATTTACAAATGTTATTGGATATCTATGTAGTCGAACAGTAGTGTTTTCCGGGATTTTCCTTTTTACTTCAGTTGTTTAATATTTTCAAATGGGTTTTTGAGCAACATACTTAGAGGACTAGACCGATGAAATTTGCTCCAAATGCTTAAATCTATATGAAATCTGAATAAGAATAAATACTATTCATTCATATTGCAAAAATATTTTAAAATGCTGCATCATATGTATGTTTACCCTCACCTTAACTGTTACCCAAATGCAGGATTATTTCCGGAATCCCATATAATTTGTATAAGGGGTTGTTCCCAACCTGATCTACAGCTCTCTTTCCTGTGTAATATATATTGAAGCGGAAAATTTAATGCATGGCCAGACCAGGGTTCAAAACTGGAACCCTCGGAACTCTAGATGGAGACTTTACCAATTGGGCTACATGGGCGCCGAAGATCGACCGTACCTCAGGTGCCTCGGTAGCCGTGATCGCTAATGCGCACAGTCATTGTACTAATGTGTGCAATCAAGCGTTCGATCCCCAGCGGTGGTGGAAAAAAGCGAGTGATGTCTGATAGGGTTAGTTGTTATCCCTCCGGTGGCACGGTGGTTTTCCCCACCACGAAAACAACATTTGTTCCCTTAGCGGCGTCGTAATAAAAGCTAGACAGAGCTTATGTTTGTTGTTGACAATGTACACGACGTTAAATTAAGATTAATATTATTATTTTAGCCTCGTCTGTCAATACCCCCATACAGTAATTATGTATGTATTGACAGATGAGGCTAGTACCTGTGCCCATTTCAGTTCCACCAAATACAAAACCTGTTATATATATAGGGAAGCTATTGCCCCTCTTATAACCATCACATTGGCAAGTTTGGGAAGGGATAGTCAACCTGTAACCTGTAGGAGTATGCCTATGAAATATTTGTACCCGGGTCACAGTCAGTTTAGGCCGAGTCCAATCTATTAGGCCTACTGATCATGACATTAGGAAAATGAAAGTAGAAATTTGTGTCGCCTCCGCACATTTCGCTATCGTAAGACTCTGATTGCACCCGTTTTATTCGATTTTATGAGGTGGTACATGTTTTGTAAAATCATATGATGTCGCAATATTATTTAGGTTATTCTTACCAGACGACACCCATCGTGAACAATAAAGCTGTACAACCGCCTTCTGCAGTTAATGCAACAGAGAACTGCAAAGAGCTGTAATATTTCAGATCGTAATTACAAGCGGAGCACTTCTGAATTATTTTTCCTTTTATTTGTTTAGGCTTGTATACAACCTAATTTTGATATATTATTCATTGTTATATACTATTTTGCTAACAGGTAAATGAACATAAGAGTGTTGATATATGTTATCTGATTACATCGTTTCGTTCCGCATATAAAATTGTTAGTAAACTGGATAACCGGAAGCAAATGCAGCGCATGTCATACGTTTAGACCACGCTTTTGGAACGAAAACATCAAGGATAAATTCGGCGAATTCTTCTGCAATCATGACGGTAATTATTGAAACATAAAGATTCGAATTTGTACATCAAAACGACTCAAATAACTGGAGGGTTTATGTTGCTTAAAATGCGTCATTATGGAACGTTTTCATGAAGACCGGCACGTTGAGAGAAAAACGGGGGGGGGGTACTTTACATTTGCCCATAGGGGGTACGTTACATTTGCCCATAATATGACAGATAGATGTATTTTGTCTTATTGTCTAATTTTGCTTAAACCAGGAAAACAAACATACCTGCTGGAATGATTTACATTACAAGTGAAATGATGCCGAAACTATTTTTACTAATTTACCGGGTTGTCTACCTTTATGCATTCAATTAAAGGATATTTGTCCCGTCGCAGTCAAAACATTAAAAAAAAATCACGTCTTCGAGTTTGAGCTATAAGGAAGTACTGCTCAGTTGTTTAGAGCGACAGGCGGTACTCTGATCGAAGGTCCACTACATTGTTCAGTATATATATAATATATATAAAAAATACCCCGTATACTATAAAAAAAACTAGAGTATACGGGCGGCCCGTATACGGGTATTTTTTTTATATATATACTGTTATACTTATATTGATTAAACGTCAGACTCCTGTGCTTAGTAACTCCTATATTAACATATAAGAGGCCGCTATTCGGCCTTTTTTCTATTGGATATGATTTTGCCGACAGCGACTGTCAAAAGTATCTCGCCGTGTAAACCTCTAACAATGTTGGAGTAGCCCCGACACCAGACTTAAACATTTTGACGGATAGTCTTTAGATGTCTGGTGTAGGGCCAGAGTGCACTGCTATATATGAAAACGTGGAATTCTCCGACACCGTTCGGTATCGGGGAGTGACTAATCAACAAAAAGATGCGGTCCGGAAATCTTCTTATACAAGAATAATATATTACGTTTTCGGTCCGGATCAGTACTGTTTGTTAATTAGTCACCCCAATACCTACAAAATTGGCGTTTGCTCAGATGGGAAATTTTGAACGGTTGAAAATCGAGGACTCACCTGACGGATTTTAGCAGCTGTTGGTGTTAATAAGAGCTGATTTGGATCAATAAATAATCAATTTACCGATATATGTGAGGTATGTGTTGTGTCATAGTAGATTTTTGAGCTCTGATACCAAACGGTGTCGGGAGAATTCCACGTTTTCATATATATATAGCATGTTTTGTGTTTCAAACTGGATATATCCAACTGGCTTCATCAGGATGGTCCTTTTGCAAATTTACATGTATGCAAGTTCACAAAAGTTATGTTTACTTGTGTCAAGCAGGGTTTTCATTAAGAAAAGGCAGCAGGCCAAAATGACTGGTTCAGTCCTGATTTTGGCCTGTTCAAATCACCTTTTTCTTATATACTTCATATATATAATTTTGGCCAGTTAAAACTGTTCAAACAGAAGTTAGTTAGTGAAAAGCCTGCTTGTATGTGTAATTGATATTGCTCATCTATATATATTCTTGGGTTACAATGAGAATCTCAAAATGTGTAAAGGAAAGCCTGATTTCAGGACTCTTAATATCTGTGTCCAAAAAACCCACTGTTAACATATTTGATATTTGATTTTAAACTTATGTTTGGCTATATTGAATTAATCTGATTTGACTTTCAGTCAACACTGCCAATGAACCCGAAGCCATTCTTGAATGGTCTTACGGGAAAACCTGTGATGGTGAAGCTGAAGTGGGGCATGGAATACAAGGGCTACTTGGTATCAGTCGATGGCTACATGAACTTACAGGTAAACATGACATGACATGCATATGTACAAATGACACTGACAGCATGGCCTGTAGCCCTTCTATAATTCTAATCTATGAAAAGAGTTACAGTTGGAGGAGCAATTATTTTGTACAGTTCAATTGTATAGACACGTTGCTCAGTGTTTATAGTTGGTTATCAGTTAATTATGTATCGTCTTCAAAATGTTGCAGTTGTTATAAGATCTTGTTGATTTAATTTTTAGATTAGAATGAAAATTTGATAACTTTGAAATGTCAATACAGTAGAATATTAAACTGTGTAAAATGTTGTATATTATTATTATTATTATTATTATTAATTTCACTGTTATAATAAGTAGAAGGGGATACAATTATTTATAGTAAACTGTTTTATGATGCTTGTGTAATTTCATTTAAATACCAGAGTACTATAATTTTTAATTTCTTTTTCAGTTGGCAAATACAGAAGAATTCATTGATGGTGCCCTCACAGGAAATCTTGGTGAAGTCTTAATAAGGTAATATATTTTAAGTAGAATTTGATGGTCCAATAAGTCTGTTAAAAAGCACATGTAATATTTGTAATTTTGGTTCCTTTTCTAATTACTTGCTGCTGGTTTGTCATAATTCAACAAATTACAAAGCAGTGTATTTTCATTTTTCTTTCAATCTCCCCTATGCCATGTTAAACATTCTTTACAGACATTTTTTTTCTAAACAATACAAGATGCATTATTTATTGACTTATGTATGTAATGTGTTTTTTGTAGATGCAATAATGTACTCTACATCCGAGGAGTTGAGGAAGAGGATGAAGAGGGCGAGATGAAGGATTAAGCATCGACATATCGATTCTCTTCTGATATTGTGTTGAACAATAAACAGAGTGTACTGTCAAGTACTTAGCAAGCAAGCATGTACATGCAATAATGGCTGCTGTGGACGGAACTGAAAGTACATAGAATTCCAGTGGTGTAATATCGCTAAACCTGAATCATGAGTACTGCGTCTAGAAATGATAAGACTACCACATTCAGGTTATCAGTGCAGTATCATGAAAGTATGCTGTCCTTCAAAAGATGATTAGACCATGTAAATGAATATTCATGTTTCCTGTATGTAAACATATAAAATAAATTACAATTTTTTTACTTGGAAATGATATTTAAGTAATCTTGTTTTAATTCTTGTTTGAATTTTCCAAGGCTACAAATGTTTGGGTAGATACAACAAATGAAACCAACACAGTTACAAGAAACATGTATATATACTATAACATGGTCTTATTTTAGCAATGATGGTAGGGCTGGACAAGGTTAATGTTCCACTTGTGTCCCATGATTTCAGGAAATAACTAGAGTAGGGGAGATAATCTAAGATTTCTATTTTGTCAGGTAAAGAGTTGCATACTCTGGGAGAGTATGTCTATTGACCATGTTAGCTTTCATTGATCATGTCATTCTTATCACATTTTTGTTGCTTCATTGTTGTTTTACATTGTCATGTCATACAAATGAAAATAAATAATAACAAGAGGTCATTGGGCCTGTATTAGTCAAATGTTTCTTTTATTGTTTTTCCCGCTTACTTGAGTCCATCTCATATAATTATGAATTAGATAAGAAGCCAAAATGTTTCTTGCTAACATAAGACTAGACTTCTAGAGTGGTCGTCTTGATTTCTCTTTAACAAAAGAGCTGCAAGAACATTTGGTCAAGGTAGTGATGAATATTTGTACAGGGTTTCATTGAATTTATGTACCGTATTTTCCGGGGTATAAGTCGCACCCTTGTATAGACCGCATATTCAGTTGTATAGCCTTCATTCACGTATAAACTGCACAGTTGTATAAACCGCGGGGGCCAAAAGACGAGAAAAAAAGGTGCGGTTTATACACCGGAAAATAGGGTACTTGAATTCTGTTTAAAAACTCACCTGGCCAGATATCAACATTCTGGGCCTTTTGGTTATAAAAGAGATGTCGTTTAATGGTTTGAACAAAATTGATAGCCCTACATGTCGGCATGCTACTGGCCAAATATCATCACCCTGGGTCTTTTGGTTATGCAGAAAAAGTTGTCAAAATATTTTAACATAGTTGACCCCTGTTACCATGAAAACGATATTTCTCTGAACAACTGAACCTGTCCAGTCCAGATACAATGTACTTTGGTTTCATTGTAAATTGGAACATTGTTTAGTCCAGATACAAAATGTACCTTATTCCTCTGAACAACTAAACCTGTCCAGTCCAGATACTGTGGTTTCTGTGTAAAGTGGAACATTGTTTAGTCCAGACACCTTAACCCTTTCACCACTGTAGACCATAATGGACTCATCCATATCAAAGCGTGGTAGAGTCTACTAAAGTTACATAGTGGTGAAAGGGTTAATTCTCTGAACAACTAAACATATCCAGTCCAGATACAATGTACTTTGGTTTCTGTGTAAATTGGAACGTTGTTTAGTCCAGATACAAAATGTACCTTATTTCTCTGAACAACTAAACCTGTCCAGTCCATATACTGTGGTTTCTGTGTAAAGTGGAACATTGTTTAGTCCAGACACCTTAATTCTCTGAACAACTGCAGTCGAGATACTGTGGTTTCTGTGTACAGTGGAACATTGAAAGGTTATTCTTAAATCTGGGAAACCCCATAAATAGAGTGAATATTGCTATATTTGCAGTATGATATTTACAATACCTATTAAATGTATCTCAGCAGTTCAAAAATTCATATTCAACTGGTTTTATATCTATTCCATGTATTTTTGCTACTGGAAATTATGTATTCATTAATATTTTTTCCGTTTTCATATATGCCGACTTATGAGCAGTTATCCACCATGGCTCTTTGAATTCTTGAACAATGTATGGAAACAAACAAAATAGGAAGAATAATTAAGTTCCCTAACGAAAAACATTCAAAATAGGTCATATGAGAACTAAGTATTTTTTCCCAAGACTACCACCCCCTCCCTCCCCTTACCTGCTCCAGATATCATAAGCAAAAGTTGCTGACTGACGATACCATTTACAAAATGACTCCGCGGTGACTTGCAATCAAGATGAGGTAAAATAGTTGGTAGCTATACAATATAACATTGATCGGCAATCAATTCCTTTACTCGATGATAATGTTTATAATGTTGGTAAATTTTTGAAAATTTGTCGAAATACTGTTAAATTTCAACTTCTGACCCCATGCCCATTTTTGATAATGCTGGTCAAATTTTCAAAATGAGGTCAGTGACCTAATTTGGTCAAACAACAGTTTAATGTTTATTTCTAAACCTGATGCCAATTTGTTTTAAATGTACCAGGTAAGTCAAATTTACAAAGTAGGCTACAGTGACCAACTTAGGTCAGACGTTCATTCTGGGTTAATTTCTGAACTCAAATTGTTTTTTTAGTGAAGCAAAATTTTGAGATATAGGTCATATGACATCATGAAGTATAATGTAAGTGGATATTTTAGATCAATATATCAAATGTTTGTATAATTCATTTTCAACAGGGTCCATTACATAAGGTAAAAATAAATTTGATGCGACAATATATATTTATAATAACGCTAGCTCATGAGACCAGTTGTTGGTTGAATCATATATGATGTGATCACAGATAAAAGCTCTATCCATGCGATCGGGTAGCATTCTAATTACGTGATCACAAATAATTTCAGTGTAATTGACAGCGACCCACAGGCTGCTACACATCAGTTAACTACTTAGGCAAAAATTCCCCTTTTTGGAACCCCTGATGCAGGAGCGAGAAGTTACCGAAATGTTGACAACGTGTTGTCTTTAGACAACGACAACTAATCTGCTATGTTAGTCTAGTTCTCTTCATTTAGGTAACTTTACATATAAAGTACGTCTCTGGTTTTAACTTGGTCTTCAACCTTAATTATCGACAATCAGTGCCCGGTCATGTCGGTGATTACGTAATAAAGGACAATGCATGCCCTGCGATTGAAATCATCATCTTCTTCTTAACTGCTTAATTGTTCCAGTAGTGAGTAGAGTGAAGACCGTCTCTTGACATTTTAATTATCGCACTTATAATTAGGTACTACATACTAATCAACCATTCAATAGGCCTATCCACCAAACTATGGAAAGAATAATGACCTATGTATTCAAACTTCATACGATTGCACAATACACCGTTAATTAGTTCATGTAACGAGCGGTAACTTGCACATGTAAGGCCTACACTTTATCTGTACAAAGCGAGGTAACTCTGGTCGCCTATATAATTTCAATGTTCAGGCCGCGGAAATATGAAAATATGTTCCAGTAGGTATGTTTGGACCTATCCTGAAATGTAGAGAGTATTATAATACAAGTAAAGGGTAAGTTATAGTTCATGACTGCATGACCCTACACAAGGATATTTTTAAACGTTTACACAACGTCTCTTGTAAACTTAGAAAAAAGTAACGGGCTACCAGAAGTTTGACCGGAAAAACAGTTATCAAAATGATTCCATATGAGACTAAAACCCACACGTCCGTCATCTGTCCATCTACTTTTCCTTTAAAACGCTTCTAGTTCTAGTTCTAGTCCTGAACCGCTCAGTGGATTTTTCACTAAATTTTGCCTAGAGCATCCTTGGGCAAAGCAGAGACGTATATATATATACGTCTCTGGGCAAAGCAAAGACGTTTATACTACATATATGCATGTCTCTAGGCAACAGAGACTCAATTCCATGTAAACGAATTGGGGGCCCTAGGGGCAGAGGGGTAGGACCCTGGACTGATGAATAGGGGAATTCGAAGTTGAGGTATTATCTTTAAAATCCTTCTTCTATACCATTGGTGGGATTTTAACCAAATTTGGTCCAGTGCATCCTTGGGCAAAGCAGACAAAATTTAGTATAAAGGGAGGGTGTGCCGGTGACCCAATAGGGGAAATTGAGGTAAATGTTCAAAATCCATCCCAATTCATGGGGGGAGAAAGAAAGGACCGGACAAGAGACGGGTTTTACAGAGAGACAAGAGCCAATATGTGGAAGCAGTTGCAGAATAATATGTAATAGAATATTTTCCCATGGTTGCTTTATTATCCAGGTAAACAATACAGGCCCTCTGTGCCTCTTGTTTTTCGGAAATTTCTTAGGTTAGGGGGACAAAGTGATGAATGCGCAAGTTTACCTGGTGAATACGGGTAGGGATTTAGTGAGCAGACAGCCAATGTTCTGCTGAGGAGCTAATGAGATGCATATTGTTACACGTAGAGTATTATAATAACTTCCTAAATAAGGGATACAAGAGGTACATGTAGAATTTCAGATTTTAAGCCCATCATCATCAGAAGGTGGGCTATTCAAATCATCCTTTGTCTGTGGTCAATTGTCCTTCCATCCATCTGTTAACATTCTTGTTACCGCTATGTATATAGCCTATTTCTGAGAACATATACTACATGGATATTTTTTCAAACTTCACATGAAGGTTCGCGATGGTCCTAGTTATGAGTATCAATTTTTGGGACTGATAAAAACCCAAGATGGCAGACGTACAGCCATCTTGAGTTTTGAGAGTTGAAAGTTTATCAGTGCGCTATTTCTCAGAAAGTACCAGAGGGATATCATTCTCAAATTTCACATGAAGGTTCCCCTTTGGTCCCTAGTTATGCATGTCAAATATTGAGACTGATGGGTGAACCAAGATGGCCGACAGACAGCCATCTTGAATTTTGACGGCTCAAGTTTGTAAGCACCATTTCTGAACTTTATTACAGATTTCTTGCCATATTTCCATACATTAAGATACAATAACGTAATGCATTAGAAGGATGTTAAGTCAAATTGTGGCGTGGAACAGGCGTATAAATTGTTCTGCTCTGCTATACTCTTGTTTACATTGTGAAAAGTAAGTGAAATACTGTATTACAGAAATTGGCATGACCCGTGAACTGGTTGTATCATTAGTAAAAGATTCACCAAGAATAATTAGTGTATGTGATAAACTATTGTGACAATTTGTCCACAGGTATCACATATAGTGGAGATAACACAGTATTCGTATACAGGTGTATAAATGATCTCATCTGAGTCTTTGTCCTCATATTTCAGGTACATTAAAGGAGACACCTCAATGGAAGAAACAAGAAAGAAGGCATACAAGTGTGATGTCTGTAGTAAGGAATTTTCTCAATCATCTCACTTATATAGACACAGACGAGTACATACAGGAGAGAAACCTTACAAGTGTGATGTCTGTAGTAAGGAATTTTCTCAATCAACTCACTTAAAGACACACAGACGAGTACATACAGGAGAGAAGCCATACAAGTGTGATATCTGTAGTAAGGAATTTTCTAGATCATTTGGCCTACAGTCACACAGACAAGTACATACAGAGAAACCTTACCAGTGTGATGTCTGTAGTAAGGAATTTTCTCATTTATCTCACTTACAGAAACACAGACGAGTACATATTGGAGAAGGCCTTTACAAGTGTGAGATATGTCTGAGGGGGTTTCCCCGACAAGATCATCTGCATAGACATCACATAATACATACAGGAGAGAAACCGTACAAGTGTGATATCTGTAGTAAGAAATTTACTCGTCCATGTAGCCTACAGTCACACGGACGAGTACATACAGGAGAGAAACCTTATAAGTGTGATGTCTGTAGTAAGGAATTTTCTCAATCATCTAACTTACAGAAACACAGACGAGTACATACAGGAGAGAAACCTTACCAGTGTGATGTCTGCAGTAAGGAATTTTCGCGATCATTTCACTTACAAAATCACAGAAAAGTACATACTGGAGAAGGCCTTTACAAGTGTGAGATATGTACAAAGGGGTTTCCCCGACAAGATCATCTGCGTAGACATCACATGATACATACAGGAGAGAAACCTTACCAGTGTGATGTGTGCTGTGAAGGTTTTGGACGAAAAGATCAACTGCGTAGACATCACAGGATACATACAGGAGGGAAACCTTACCAGTGTGATGTCTGTAGTAAGGAATTTGTATGTTCATCTAACTTGAAGATGCACCTGAAAGTACATACATGTACATGAGAAATTCTTCACAAATGTGAGATATGTACCAAGGGGTTCCCCAACCCTCTCATCTGTGCAGACATCACAGGACACATACAGCAGAGAAACCTTACAAGTGTGATGTCTATAGTAAAGTATTTGGTCACTCATCTAGCCTACTAATCTTCTCATCTAACTGTATACTTTAAAAGTACACAGACATTAAAGAATACAGAAGGGGAGAAGTCATATAAATGTTATTTGCAGTGTTTTTATGATGGTATCTCGAAGAAAATTGGGGGATATTAATTTGGACCCGTCCATCTGTCACGTATCAGTTTCCGTGCAATCCCGCCAATCACTACACTAATAATGGTCCAGATTCAACAAAATTTGGTGTGCACATACATATTAACATGTTTAAGACTACGTTTGCTGGTCAATGTCACCTGTGTCGTCTAGATTACTGGTCCCTGCTTCGGGAAAGTAACTTGTAACTTCTTCTGTTGCCATGTATGCAGATGATACTTCCCAAGATGTGAAAGGAAAAACTGTGGAGATATTGGAACAAAAATTATCTGAAGAT
>JAUMHH010002552.1:0-11495 GCA_032359455.1 Chlamys rubida
ACTTATTTTCAATCTATTCCCTCCCATTTCCTGGGTTGGTTTTTCAGCTGGCACTAGGTATATACATGTATGTTAACTTATTTTCAATCTATTGCCTCCCATTTCCTGGGTTGGTTTTTCAGCTGGCACTAGGTATATACATGTATGTTAACTTATTTTCAATCTATTCCCTCCCATTTCCTGGGTTGGTTTTTCAGCTGGCACTAGGTATATACATGTATGTTAACGTTTCATTTGCGTAAAACAACTTCCATCCTGAAAAAGATACAAAAACACACGGGACGACAAGAACCGCCACAAAAACCGGAAAAATGGAATCTTTTCTCTTCTGCATGGAGAACAGAGACACATAAGGAAGCAGAAAACATAAACTCAGAAAGAAAACGTGATTGGATATTATTTTTCATTACCAGCCTTAAGTTCACATCATCTGTTACTTTGCTTATATTTTTCGTCATATTGTAGGCGATATCACAACGATGTCCATTTGTAACGAGGCTAGACTGTAAATGACAATTTTCTTAAATATTACACCCTGCACACATGGTATAGTAGCCAGGCTAGCCATACGTGCAATGGAAGACAAAGAAAAGATAAATGTTGATATGTTGTGTCATAGTTAGATTAATCCCAGAGGATATCTCGGATGCCTGTGTAGCGCTTTTCCTTCCAGGATATACACATAGAACTTACGATGATGCTGGGAGCTAATGATGATGCCGTCCATTTGTTGATGGAGCTAACTTGGTGTCGAGATGATGGTATCACCTCACCGATACGTAAAGTGATGGACAGAGAAAGGTTATGACATCTCAACACGTCCAGTAATGTGATGGACAGAGAAAGGTTATGACATCTCAACACGTCCAGTAATGTGATGGACAGAGAAAGGTTATGACATCTCACCACGTCCAGTAATGTGACAGCAGGCCATCAGAGGTGACTGGGGATCACACAGGTGTAAACGGAAACACCACGGAAAGAACAATGGACGATGATTATGTGACAAGGAAGTACGTATCACGATATCACAAATGCACAATTAGAAAACAAAAATAAACTACAGTGCTAAAACTCCTGGGCCCGTATTCATTCTCATGCTCTAGCATGATTTGTGTGCTCAAGCCAAAATTCTCGTTCGATCATAAATTAATAAAACAATATAATGTTTTTAATGATTTGGAAAGAAATGGAAGAGACTTAATGCCCAAAACAGTTTTCACTGTTTATATTTTACTTTTTGATTGTTTTACATGATTTAAGTGAGATACAAGAAAGCTGGTTTGAGCACAGAATCCATCCTTGAGCATGAGAACGGTTTCATGAATACGGACCCCGGATAAAGTCGGACTCTTTTGAAAAGAAAAGATTAATAAGACATAAAACAAGAAAGATATACAATCTTTCACGACAAACCGAACTAGTTGCACTACATTCGAACATACGGAGTTGTATTTTAAATGGTTAGAAACTTGTGTTGTTCAGTGGGTCGGTTCATGTATTGTTATCAACTTTCTATGAAGTTTATAAATATCTATCATTTACGATTTACATTTGTGTACATATGTTGAGCCATGTTTGTTATGAAGTGATTGCTATTGTTTTTGTTAGTTGATTCATCTACACCTTCAAAGCGAGTCCAAAACGATTAGTGACCTTTATATACTGTATAAGTGGAACGTTTCGCGTTTTTTGCGTTTATTATATAAGCGCAAAAAAATCAAGACGCGAATATTAATAACTAAATTACAGGTTAATGGGATATTTAGATATCAGAACTGTTGCCAACGCCACAATTTTCACACCGCGATCAGTTTAACTCATTAACCCCTGACAAACATTTGAACTCTTCCAGTTGAATGGTTGGGATAGCTCATTATGAAAATTCAGAGATGAATGAGTTAAAGAATCAAAACGTGAATATTTCCGCTCGTGAAAATTTTCGCTTTTACAGTATACTTATCTCTCTTAATATACCCACTTTATCAATCTGTGACAGAGCAATGAAATACCTACCTAGTCTATTTTCTATGCCCGTGTTTCCATCATTGAATTATCAACTCTATTTAAAGGTATATAGGAATGATAAAGCATTTTCTTATAAGATTAAATTCAGTGAACTATTTAAACCTATTCCAGGAAAACGATATAATGAACGAAGAAATATTAAATATATACATCTGTATAAATAAAACAAAACACGAAGTCGTGTTTTGTTTTATTTATATTTTTACCGTCACATGGACATTTAAAACTGTTTATCGCTACATCTGTATATATATATAATTTTAAATTGACGTAATGTCAATTTGCTTTTAAAGTGAGATGATATCGATTTCAGTCGATCTTGATATACAAAGCCTACCGTGAGAATGTCGTTGAGTTACACATAATTTACAGTTGTTCTCTGTCAGTGCTAACATTATTTTGTTTACATCAACACGACAGACAGCGTGACCGCCATGTGATAGCATGGAACACTTCGGTGTTAAATGTATCTCCATTTCTCTCTATCGAACACAAGGGGAGAAGAAAAAACATGGGTTCACGCCTATTTGGCCCAGTTTTCACGATAAATGGAGCCTTACCACACAGACACTGATATTGAATGCATTGTTAGTTTCTTTTCTTGATTTTGAATATCCTTTTTATTAAATTCTAAGATAACTATGCATGTTTCTATATCGTTCCACCAGTTTTATTCATATGTAAATCAATATAAGTATAAATGTTTATCTTTGAAATGTTTATTTAAACCATATCGTATATTATCCTCTACTAATTTGTGAATTAAAGTCAGTAATGTTTTTCAAAATGGCGATTGTCGTCAGCCCATCCCTCAGTTTGTACCGAAGGAGTGTGTTAGACCTATTATTATAAGGTTCCGCTCTGAGGATTTTCAAAAGAATGAAACATTTTAACTTAAAAGTAAACCCACATTTCAACAGCGACACCATAGCACACAGACACATGTACAAAGCAAACGCGACCGTGACCCTAAATCTCGATCAGACACATGTATGTAAAACAATGTGAGGAGCTCAAAGAGGCCCGATAAGGGATATTCTGAATTTAAATCTAATCGATTTTTTTTCTATCATTCGTTCGTAAAGCTGTTTGTTCTTTCGATCATTCATTTGGTGATTATTTCTTGCTAACATTATTCAATATTTGTCAGTGTAAAGTTTTCACTGAAGATTGTTATGATGTATATATAGTATTATAGCGTGTGTGATATATTTGTTTAATTGAATACCATGTCTGTATGTCTTTTATGTGTATGTGATGTTGAATATCATTGACTATCAAGAATGTATGAATTTAATGTGAAAGGAATGTTGAATATCATTGTAAATCATATCTGTACGTCTTTAATGTGAATGTGATGTTGAATATCATTATATGTCTTTAATGTGAATGTGATGTTGAATATCATTGTAAATTATATCTGTATGTCTATAATGTGAATGTGATGTTGAATATCATTGTAAATCATATCTGTACGGCTTTAATGTGTATGTGATGTTGAATATCATTGTAAATCATATCTGTATGTCTTTAATGTGTATGAAATGTTGAAAATAATTGTATATCAAGGCTGTATGCCTAAATTATGTATGCAATATATCCCATGAATGTATATAATGTACATATAGTGTTATATATCGTATGAAGAAATATGTGTCTGTATTAAGCATGAATTGTGACATGTGTCTGTATTTAGCATGAATTGTGACATGTGTCTGTATTTAGCATGAATTGTGACATGTGTCTGTATTAAGCATGAATTGTGACATGTGTCTGTATTTAGCATGAATTGTGACATATGTCTGCCTAAATGTCCTTACAATGTGGCAATGTTGTGTGTGGTGATACATATATGAATTTGTCATATAAAAGTTTTACTTTCTACACAAACAATGTACGTATTTAACGTGTGGCAAAGTTTCAAGACCGACTAGTCATAGCTTGACAAAGGGTTTTTAAACGTTGCGCCGCGTTAATACGTACATTGTTTGTGTAGAAAGTAAATCTTCGATATCACATTTTTCCAAACTGATGAACCTTATCGAAGATATGAATTTGTCATGTTTATACAATGTGAAATATTTTATATAATATGTGTCTAACATTTTAATGTGACGTGATGCTTTGCATATATGTATGCCTGTAATTTAAATATTATATAACGCATTGTCGACAGCCTCCTTTGTTATAATACAGACCACCCATCGGCGTACTACATACAGGGTGGGCATACATGTATACTGCGCATAAGAGATATGATATGCAATCTTTATATGTATTTGTAATGTTACATTATTGGTAAAAATTAAAACAAAAATAGTAATAAATGAAAAAGAGATATGTAAGTAATATTGAAAATAGGACTGTTTTCATTTGATAACACTTTTTTCAAATATTGATTAGTTTGGAAACAGTGAGTCTGCTATCTGCTATTAAGCTTTTCCAGTTTTGTTGACTACTATAATGAAACATGTATAGAACCACTGCTATATTGTACCAAGTATTGTCAGCTTAACGAATAAAGATAAAAGTAAAACAGGTGATATTTTCATCATCATTAACACTGAAAACCAAAAATATTTTATATGGGTTTAAAATTATTAGAAAAAAAACATAACTCTACAGAAAAGGTTTTTCAAAATATTGAACTTGAAATCTTGACTTGTTTCATTACGCTCCAGAAGATCCCGTTTGTTCAACAAGCTAATGCTTTGGCGAAGACATTTTTGTTACAAATATATCAATGTCTAAATGTTCAAAACACATTACAGAATAATGCCCTGAAAACCAGAACGGTTGCATAAAATGAAGTATCAAGAAAAGAGTGAAATATAAAAGTGATTGGTTAACAGAAAAAATACATTAAAACATGCTGCTGGATAATTGAACATGTACCTGTCTAATTTTCAGGAGACTCATTTTTAAGCGCGATTTGTTTGTTTCTACATCCTTTTGTCCTGTAAAATAATTTGTCATTTGACAAATTAAAATTTTGTTTAAATTGGCTGCAGATATAAAAATATGTGCATTTGAATTTACAAATTTAATATCGAAATGGCTGAATGAAAGAAAGACGAACGAATGAATAAAGGAATGAGCGTGTATCACTGAATGAATGGATGAAATAATTGATTTATGAATGTATGAACGAATGGCGAACGAACGAATGAATGAATGAATAAATAGTGAAGTAAAAACATAGAGTAATTTAAAAACAAAATTACTTCAAACGGTAATTAAATCAATAGATAAATGGCTGATTAAATGTATGAATGACTGAAACATTAAATGAATGAATAAATGAATGAATGAATGCATGAATGAATGAATGAAATGAATGAATGAATAAATGAATGGTGAAGTGAAAAATAAGATAGATGGAGAAACATCAAAACAAAACTGATTAAAACGATGAATGAATAAATAACTGAACGAATAAATGAATGAATGAATGAATGAATGAATTGATTAATGAATGAATGGATTGATAACTGCCAGTGAATTAGATGGATAAGTTGTACGAGATCATTCATTTGGTTAACGTTACTATGCCGCCATCGTAACACAAGGTAAATACGGATTAACACCATGAACTTAGATCAGCAGAGTAAGGATGACAACAGCACGGTAATAGTTTTCATCAACTAAATTTAAGACGAAACAAAACGACGAGAATGGTATAAAATTTATATAAAAGATTTATTTCAATTTTCCAATTTGTAATAAAAGAAAAGCAATTACATATTTTACTGTAAGCAGACGGATGTTGTAAAGCCAGGAACTAATTCAAACGAGAGCATTGCATTTAAATGTAAATTACACCTACTTTTCTCTCCATTTAAATATTTTCAGCATTTTTTTTTCAATTTCCATACAAAGTAATTAATGAAAACGTTATTTCTATTTCTCTAAAATTATTGTCCCGTTATTGTACGTAGTGAAACAAAGACCAAATAGTAAAACCAGTTCGCGTTAGGATGGACTATTAACCTCGGTCACAATGGCGTTTATGACCTCTTTAATCCGATAACGGTAACGGGATCCTGCTCACAGAGCCACCGACACTGGAAGACACCAGGTTTATAGGTCTATAAACCGTTAATACAAGGTCAATCTCTAATGATAGCAATCGTATTATATTAATTGGAAAGGGAGATAAACCAACACAGGGGTTTATAAAATAAACTGTAAAGGGAAAGACATTTTCTATTGATATCATTTTTGGTATTTATCTAAAAGAGAGATGACCCGACACAGGGTTTATACAAAACTGTTGATGGAACAACATTCTCAAATAATAGAAGTTTTGGTAACCTCATCTGGAGGGGAGATAATCCAATACTTGTGTTTATAAAAATATCAACTGTTGGTGGAAAGATGGTGTTTATAAAAATATAAACTATGGGTGGAGAAACATTTTCTTTTGAAAACATTGTTTTTGCATATCTATCTGAAAGGGAGGTTAACCAGTTTAGGGGTTTATGAAAATAGAGTGTTGATGCGATGCCATCCTCTAATAAAAACACTTTTGGAATAATCATCTGAAAGGGAGATAATCCAACACAGGGGTTATAAGAAATTACTGTTTTGGTTGTGGTAAGACATTTTCTATCAATAACCTTTTTTATATATTGATCTAGAAAGGGAGATAATCCAACACAAGGGTTAAATACTATAAACTGTTAATTGCAGGACATTCTGCAATGAAAACACTTTTGGTAAATTTGTTTGAAATGGAGGTAATCTATCACAAAGGTTATACAACTAATTGATTGGTTGGTATTGGTAAATATATTTTAGAGATGGATAATTCTGTATAAATGACTTTACACTGGTGCTTGGTAGACATTCACCAAAGATGAGCTCTTTCAAAATCTTTGTTGAAATTAAATAGTCAAATGTCAAATTTCATAATGGAAATTCTGATTGCTTTTGTTCACGGAACCACTATAAACAGCAATTTGTACCCCACTGCATGATCGTATGAGTTGATTTATTGTGTCCATTTGTTACTCGTGAACATTATCTCTTGATTTCTACATTCTTTTGCCGTCGTTTGCTTATAAGGTAAACTAAAAGGGGAGAAACAAAGAAATGACTAACACATCAATGTACACAACTAGTATTGTCGATATGAGAACGATTGACCGAAAATGAGCCGATACATTTCACTAGACACGAGTTCAACAGAGGACGCTAGGGAAAAGTAGTGCTAGACCGTTCAGCAGGGTATTAAACGTACATCTGTAATGTTCAACGAGTTCGGCCATCAGTGAGAAATCTCTTTTTCGTTTAATTGAATGTTGTATTCCTGTAGGTAACATGACAGGGTCGGAATGACCATCTAGAGACCAATTGTTATATAATAGAAAACATTTAAACAGGTTAAACTAACCACAACCAACATCAAACACGCTAATGAAGTCGTGGAGTTCAGAGGTCAACGGCTGAGTAGATCTGTCGCTTGGTCTTTGTGGTCACGTGATCGCGGACATTTTGATTTAATTGGAGTATTCCTGGAGATCCATCAACATAGAAATACGAGACATAAACGGAAATACCTGGTAAAGTGTTACCTACTGCCTTATCAACATGTAGATACGAGAAATGGGATAGCTGTCTCTTCTCTAAATTTTGTAAAGTGGTTAGGTATCGCTTTACATTCCACTACTATGCTGTCTGAACGTAATAAGTGAACGTTTAACAAGTCGATAATTTAAGTTGGCCTTTCACCAGCATTGCTCAGTTTGTTAACAATATTTGATAACAAAATACGCCAACAAAACTATTGATGAAATACACAGGAACTACTTTTTGTTAATAGACAATTAATGCGCAATTTTTCTTGATGAAAATGAGCAATAGCAAATAACTTTTCCTTTAAGAAGTGTTTGATTGTCTTTCAAATGACGTCATGAAGAATGTCCAAAACATAGGTTCTAGTCTTGTTTGATCTTGCTGTAAATACGTAAAAACATTTCAGTCACTCTTTTATTAACTTATACAAAAAAGCATATTAAAGATAATTTTCGTGCTAAAAATCAGGCAAAATACATGAACTACCTACTTATGTCAAATCCAACTTTTGTATAAACTTTGCGATGGCCAAAACAATTGATTGGGAATTATTTATCACTGCGGTAACTAAAATATATAATATGTAAAAACGCATTGGGGGCGTGGCATTTGATGACATTTTAGTCAAAATACACAGTAATCAAATAATGAGGTTTTCATCAATGCTATTGGGTATGATATCACAATGTCATTTGATTATATCCGAAAACAGTTTCAATATTATCAACATACATAACTCATTCAAATAATACATTGCAATGTAAAATTTACTGCATAACCTTTATGTAAAAGTAATATTCAAACTGTTAAGTACAAATTGACTTTCACGTCACACTGGAAGAAATAAACAAACATTGTAATACCAGTTCAGCTCCCAAATTGCCCTTGGCCCGCGGCACCGATTTCCTGCACCGAGTAACCCCGCTGTAGTGATAACGTTTGGAATCGACAGGATAGTTTACGTCGGCTTCGCTTGATACCGCCGCACATTTGGACCCCCTGAGAGTAATTACAAAGCTCGGAACCATGGTAACCGATTCTGATTACAATTCGTTTCTGTAGTTATCATTTTTTCCTTCAAATAACCTTCTATTCGACGATTTCTAGATATGCCACGACATCCCGTATAAAACCAGCCTCGTTCCCAGCGGTCTCGCGACTGACGTCGGTTATTGTTTTGGACGAGGTTGGTGTTAATTTCATTCGATATTCCCTTCATCTCAATTACATTCGGAATATCTCGTTTAATCGAGAACTACGTTTAACATGCCAATAATCGAAATCTGTAAGGACTGGATTTAGTCACGTGATTTAATCGCTGGTCTTCCAAGAAGACGCTCGGAGTTCAATCCTTAGGAAGGCAGTGGCGTTGTATGTGTGTCGTTTTACCTCACAAAAGCTAAGGTCAAATGTCGAAAGTGTCCACTGAGAATAAGGTCATTGTAATGTGTAATGACAGGACAGGGGTGACTATCATACGTCTCCTTCCGGTTTTGGTTGATTTCACTTGATACCAGATGAAAGAAATCGAGAAGCGGATATGCGTTCATTTTACCTAGAACTTACTCGATATACACAACATCTAAACAATTACAGTACAAATTCGTTATACTGCCACCATTTGTCCAGAGAAATTTTGTCGTTATGAAGGGGTTTGGCGATAAATTGAGGAAAATATAAATACAGGATCTTTCCAGAAAAAAAGCGAAAAAGGGACATTGACGTTTGTTGGCGCTCCCTCAGACTTCTGTGTCCCAGCCTAAAGACATAAAGAGACAAACATTGGCCCGCTGCCGCCATTTGTACATTCACGTTGTTCAGCTAGGTATACCAATGTTAGTGTTGTCCATACACGTAGGGTCCTCCTGGGACGCGTCCTCATATCCCCGATAACGAGGTCCGACGTCCAGAAACTGCCTAGATCTTTTCAAACATTCATTGTGACGTTTGAATTTTTCAAGTACATAGATGAAGAGTAAACGAGCATATCATTACACAAGATATGATCATAGCATTATCACCGCCCCTAGGGTCTGTACTGGCGACATATCTGTACTGATGCAGTGTGGAGGTCGGGTATAGCAACTCCGATTCCATTTTTCTATATCTTTAGTGATAATTCTACCCAAACAACACTCGATAAATGTTGGAGACATTTTAATTCTTAGCTACAGATATTTGGCAGAGGAGACTCAAGTCAATATCCCTGGTGTGGTCAGCAGTATTGATGTGCCATGGGAAAAGGCAGTTTTCTCGTTACATTGTGGATCGATTTTGAAGGGAAAATATACATATTGACATTGTCCGACAAAATATGAGTATATTATCTATACTTATCGGGATAAAATTGTGTGAATATTATTTTGATACTACAGCACTTTGAGATATTTTGCCAAAATGGGATGGTCAAAGGCTGCTTTAAGGGTCATTTCTGGCCTCATCGGGGATTTGGAATTAGTCGTTATATTCGTATTCGTGAATAAATGAAGTATGCAAATATGAAATATCAAATTCATTTGACAACTGGTTTAGGCGATATGACATAACCAAGAGAGCCATAAACGCGCATTTTCATAAAGAAATGCGTGAATATCGTCTGTTGTGCCCTATTTGGTTGAAAGTTGACCATTTTGAAGGAAATTAACAAAACACTTTTAAATTTTTGAAAGCCTCCGCATGCAACAAACAAATTAATATTTGACATGCTTAAACACTGTCATGCCACTGTTCGTTCGTAGAAATGAATTTTTGTTTTTCACATGCAGAGGCTTTCATTTTTGCATGCTAACTGTCCAAACACTCCATATTTTGGCTATGTCTGTATAGCAACGCAATTCCGTTGCTATGGTAGGGCATTTACGCATGCGTATTGGGGAAAATATGCAAGAAAGATAGCCCCAATTAGCCATTATAACGTTTATAACTGAAATTGGTAAATACATTCAAGTTGAAATTATTACTTTTAATGAGGCAAAAAATGACCCATAAAGCCCCAAGTCCTTTGTAGCGTTAAATTTGGTGTTTGACAACCCTGGGTGTCCCATTCTAGTGCTTTCCTATGCTTAAGCTAGTAATGGAAGAATACTACGCAAAAAGAAAGACGGACATATTTTTGGCAATGTGAAATTTTGGTGTTTAATTTTTGCTGTTTCACTCCGACTGCCAAATAAACCAAAATATGACCACGTCCAAAATATCCCAAAATACAGTATAAGATTACTGTAAACCGTTTACATCGAGATACATGACGTATACCAATATCAGTTGTGGCCCGAAGGGGTGGTCGGGTGGTGCAGTGGATAACGCACTCGCCTTTCACCAACGCGACCGGGGTTCGATTCCCCGATCGGACGTGCAAAGATGATCACATGCCTGACCACGTGGGTATTATCCAGGTACTCCGAATTCAACCCAATACGACTCCCCGCACAATAACATCCGGGCCAACAAGACTGATTAATATAAGTTGATTAACTTGTTTCACTATTGTTGTGAAATAAATGTAGTCTATATTAACTTGAATGAAGAAAGGTATACTCTGCATTTATTTCTTATTGAGGATAACAAAGAGTTTTACATACTTTAGAGGTATATGACGTACGCGCGTATACTTAGTGTATTGTTTCAGTAATTAGGGGAGAAAGAAAACTTAAAATCGGATGACAATAACAGGCGAATTTGTTAAAGATGAATATGTATATTATGTATATTATGTATATTATGTATATCCATATATTCCGTCTTTGCGTATTGCAGAGTTATCTTCTCTTGTGAGCAGGTATTGATTGTTACGTCATTGGATTGTGAGAGTAACGTCATTAATTTTTGAGAAAACAACGTAATTTTTGCACACAAACCAATGACGTAACAATCAATACCTGCTCACAAGA
>JAUMHH010002574.1:0-26149 GCA_032359455.1 Chlamys rubida
CACTATTAACACATTTGTAAAGAAATACACAGTCTAAAAATGCCCGCCTATGTTCGAGGCTAGGAAGATTAAAATGCATACAAGTGTCAGCGTAAGACATGGAATTGTAATCAACGTGTGCCTTAAAACATAAAAATTTTAAAAATTTACGCTGGACAAGTTCGACCTGGTGAATTAAAGATGTTTGGTAAGGAGACCAGATCTGACAACAGTATTGTTGTTCTTTTTATTCTTGATATTCTTACCTTGTAACATTCAATGTTGAGAATGGTAATTTTTGTCACACGTACGGAATTACTGGTGTAATCTGTTGATAGACCTGTAGAGTTTGACGTTCTATCGCAAAATGATGACTTGAGGTTTTGCAAAAGCGCCTTGGACATGTTTTACCTGAATGTCGGTGAACTTGTTTTAATGATTCCACATGACACATCTAGCTTCCTGCAGCAAAATACGGAACAGTATTTCTGATAAATCAGTATTTCTTCGCAAAAGTGCTTTAATGTTTGTACTTGACGACTGCCTACACAAATAATCATCATGGATTACTTAGTTACAGTTCAATATGAAGCTATCGCCGCAGTTAAAAAAAGATAACAAAAGTAAGTGTTGAAAATCTTCATTTGTAATTTGGCGGTACCGGTAGTGCTCTGACGAAGCTTCTTCCCTTGTGTATGTTTATGTGTGCTGTGACCCATATCAGTACAGCATCAAGATCTTCTTCAAACATGTCTCATGCACATTTGTTTACATATATATCATACTTCAGATGTTTTTAAACAACCTTTTTTTTTTTACCAAAGGAACAGCGGGTTTCTATAATGAGTTAATTTAATTCGTCCTTTTGATGTAATTGAGACCTTTTTTCATAAATACATGTACATAATTTGTCTCGTAATTACACTATGTTCCATTACTTCGAATTCTTCCGATAAACTCGAGCAGTTTTTATACGCTTACTTCTGGGACTTTTTTCGAGCTTGCGACAAAAAAGTGCGAAGTGCGATCCGATTGGCCGGAAATCGTGAAGTCTGGCTATAACCTCGTCCGCTGTGGACATATTAGGTTTACGTTAAATGAGTTTGTTTCTGGTACAGTACATATTATCATTTTAATTGCTTTGGGAATTATAACCACTATCCAATTCTTGGTAGTTTCTGTTTTTATTGTTACCATACATGAACAAATTACCAAAGAAAACTTTCCGATATTAGATTTATAAATATCATACTATCACTAATGTATTTACGCCGATACAAATCTGTGATACATGTCTTAAATCTTGAAATACCCTAATAATACTTTCCAGCAGAAATATGTTATGACGTGCAAGCGGAGATTTTCTCTTTTGTTTTTATACGAACGTGAACTTAATACGAATTTATTTCGAGTTGATCATATCTGTACGATCCTACAGGAACCGTCAACATTGTTCATCGGCTACTGACTCCTATAAAAACGATTGTAAAGCTACACAGTAATAACATATTTGTCTTGGAAAACATGATTTTGTACTCTTGATGCAAATGTTTATTATTTCTGAACCGTTAAAACAATGACGTGCTCATTTATGTTTTAACAAATTTTATCAAAAAATAGAAATTAAAAAAAAATAATAATAAAAAAAAAAAAATGTTTAATTTTGGTGGTTATTTTATTTTATCATTTATGTATTACTTTATTCCACCTACCGGTAGCATGATACATTTATTATCATGGGTTGTCAGTATGAGAAAACTAAAGAAGAATTTGACAATGGCTTGAGAGCAATTTGAGAAGGACTTGAGAATAGATTGTCCCATTTGGTAACGTTTAAGCCAGTGACGATAAGATTGTTTAAAGTTTTTTTTTACATAGTCTTAAGGCTCGTGGTATTCCTCCACGCAAATCTTCTATTGGTTTACGTTTGTCACAGACCGATGATTCGGCAACCAAACAGTTTACCACAACTGAACCACACTTAAATTGTTCGAATAACCAGGACACTAAGTAACTGGGAAATCTCTTCTTATGATATCTTAACTATATATAATACTGCCTATTGACTGTACATACACAGATAAACTGCATCAACTGTTCGCTGTAATTCCTACTTTTGCACTTACTTTAGCGTTCACGCTACATCCGATTATTAGCACAACCATATAATTACACATCTACTCTTTCCGTGTGCACTACAGTCTTAGCGCTTCCCTAACGCACCTGGCCCCAATTTCATGAATGTTCCTTAGCTGAAGTTTTTTTTTCTGAATTTAAGCAGAGGTTTCCTTATTGGTAAAGTCTAGTTCAAGCAAAATATCCTAGCTAAGAGACCGAAGCCAGAGATAACAGAAAAAAACGTTACTTGAAAGCGCATATTTTTTTTCAAAGGGGTTTTATTTGTATCATTTTTGTCTTAATTAAAATAAACGTGATAATTGTTTTCAAACGTAATCACTTTCTTGTCATACACAACTTTAGACCCTCCAGGTTTCTTACATGTTTGAAGCTTGTGAACGCATTGCTGTACAACAGCGCTGGGTCAACGATTTCTCCTTAATTGGCGGGTCAGCCCCTTCGTCTTTTCCTGCTCACGTGACTTGCTCGCACGTTCTGTAACCTTTGCTAATTAGCCACTTTCTTTGTTCTGCATTAGTTCCAATAATTAGCTTTGTCAACAAAAACGTGTTTAAATTTTTTCATCGTCTACACAAAATTAAAGCAAACATGTTTTCGTTTCCAGTTTATCGAAAACCAATAAACAAGATTTTTGCAAATTTTAAAACGCTCTTAATTATTTTTCAACACATTGGTTTTAACAGTTCGCTGGCATTTATTGTGTGGAAGGTTTGATTTTAAGGTGGAAATAGATTTTAACAGTCCTCGAAAGCAAATTAAAAGAGTGAAGACTTTTTTTGTAAAGCTCCTCTAATTTTAACAGAAATTCAATGGGGATCTCTTTTGGAGAATGAGATTGCAGTCTGTATCACCTGGTGCTAAGTAACGGAACGGAACTAAATACATAAACATACGCCTTTGTATAAACACAGGTTATGCGTCATTCGAGTTTTACTTTTTCTTTCTTTTCTGACTGCGATGTTAAGCTTTACAGTTGTAAATGTATATATAGAGACAATTATCAGTTTTTTGGGGTATGTCTATTTTCCAATTTACGATGACTTTAATGGCTGTTCGTATGGAGTTTATTGTCTGCTATATGAATATGGCCACTCCGTCTGTATACTTTTTATAAACTTTGAATCTAGTGTATTGCTAACACATAAATATACATATACTATTCTTATAGTTTTCTCCCACTCCTCAGAGGTACATTCTCGTATTTGCTAAGAAAACGATAAACGTGTCTTTACATACATGTACCAAGGGGAAACAGCTCACACTCGCAACTAATCTGAAAACGTCACCATCGCGTCATCACTTTATGCAGCGTAGCCAGGTTAACGTCATCAATTTGGGCACACATTTCATGCGCCCTTGATGATGGCGCGATGCACGGTGTTCACGGTAGGAAAGTGTGGAATAAAAATAATCATCCACGCTCGGGATAAGGCTTTTGAAGTTTCGCACTCGGCAAAGCCCCGTGCTAAACTTCAAAACTCTTATCTTCGGTGTGAGCTTTCTCTGTTTATATCACCCAGGAGTAATACATGTAGATTCTGTTAGTGATTTATGGTCAACAAGCGATCTTTAAAACATCACGATAATTCACAGAGAAATAATTCAATCGACACTAGAAAAAAGAATCTGTGATAAGTCAATTGCTTGGAGGGACGAGAATCACTAAGAGTAAAGTATTGCTTGATGTGGGTTCGATTTCAGATGTGTCAGATACGATAAATTAAAACTCCGCGACAGTTTTCGGACATGGAAGCTCCGAACACTAGACGGATGCTCTCACAGAACGAAGCTATTTGTGATACGTTTGTTTACCCCCCCCCCCCCCCAAAGGCTTCAAGCCAAAAGACAACACTATTTACAGTAAAAGTATATGAGGTTCAATAGTTTAAACCACAACATCAACCACTTGATTTTTCTTTTAGATCGGTCATTAGAACTTCGGCTGTTTGTCGGTGAACTGCGAGCTCTTAATTTCGATATCTGTCATATCTAATTGTGTTTTATCAACAGTGGGTTTTTGTTCATACAAAATGAGTTAACTTTGATGTTTCTGACATTATATTTGCATCTTTCCTTCTTTCGATTAGTTAACCCTGACTGCGTGTATTATTTAGCGTATACGCATCGAAAGAAGGTTCGGCGGATTGATGCATGTTTCAAAAATGGCATCTGACTACTTCTACGGTTCCGCGAAATCACAGTCTAATTGACAACCATCGTTTTGTTTCTTCAGCATCTGGAAGCACGCTGACAAGTACACGCTTCCAATCATCAGATGTGAATTCTTGGTACAGTATCTGTTAAAGAGGAGGATTTGCTGAGCAGGTTGACGCTAGTGTAAATCTGACTGACATCATGCAGGACTAGGGTAATATTCTACTGCTTGCTTCATAAACAGCAGCCCCTAGTTATAAAGAAAGGTGTAAGGTTAGGTTTTGGCATTATTCTTTCAAATGAGTCTTGACGAAGTATGAAAGCAGGGCTTTCCCTTTTAATACCTCCTGCAACAAAGTTCTGCAAAATCTTTTCTCTTCTTGCAGAATTCGGCTCTGTTGTTGCCCTCACTTCCTCCATGAGAACTTTGCTCTCTAATAAGTTGTTTTCTGAATTTCATAACCTGGGTTCCGTTCAACTCATCCTCTGTGTTCTGTACCTCTGTAATGCATCTAGGCGTTGTTTGTAACACGTGGAATATGTTTTGACGGAGCCGCGGCACTTTTCTTTGGTGACGTCTTGTGTTTTGTCTTCATCGTTTCTAACTGTGTCTCCAGCTTTGATAATTTTCTGGGTTTCTGCTCCCGAATTTTAACTATGCCAACCTGTTGAAATAAAGATTGATCATTAAAGAAACACTTACCTGGTATATAAATATTTTGATCAGTTTGAGCAGAAAGCCAATTAAGGAGATAAGCTACTTCACCGTATTCCTTTTTCGTCTATTAAGGAATCAACAGAGGTACAGATGTACCAGAAGGTCAACAGAATGGACATCCACGTCTGAAGTGTTCTTAAACCTATATAGAAATACAATAGGAGAGGTGCCTTTAAATCCCTTCGTAACATTACAATTTTCCATATTCGTCTAAAGAACAAAAAACGAACGACCATGCTCAGCTATCCTGTAATGTTCGTTACCATCACGTGATATGTACGTTACTCTAAACGTACTTATTTTAGTGCACTAAAATTTTAGCGGAACGAAGGGGTACATCTATGGTTTATTACGCACTCTGAACGCACTCTGCATTAATGATTTAGCGCAATTGCCGTTTTCTGAAATAGGATATATATGTGTGTACAGTTGATGTACAGAAACAAAACCATGTAAATCGGAGCAGCACACCCCTTAGGGTCCAGGAAGATGACTTTCTTTCACGTACAAGTCATAGAATTGAAAAGAGGTTCATATATTTCATACGACAATGAATAAAGAGTGAAGATGGCAAAAAAGCGCATCTAAATTGTTGTAAAGAAAGCGGCAAAAAAGTTTCAGTTTAACGAAATTACAAAAAAATGTATCCTTTCTATTGTGTATGTATACTTTACAGAAGGAGGGTATCAAAACATTACCTCTTTGGTCTAATTTCAGCGGCGGACATGACTTTAGGGCGAGACGGAACACTAAAGCTGCTTACTTTAGAATAACGCTCACAATAAAGCAATATTTTATAAGCACATTTCACTTCCAAACTAAGTTTTAAGCATAGGCTCTCTAAAAAAACACTTGAAATATATAGTTTGTGAAGAGCAGGATTCATGTTGAAAGTTCTCATCTTGAAATAATGACAGATATTGAATGCAGGTCACGTAGGCCATTTGTGACAAATCTGTGAAGTTGATATTGCCTAACTAATAGTTTTGTAAACCGCGGTAATCAATATTTATATAATGTACAGTTCAAATCAATGGCGACATTGATATGCTTCTCTGTTATGCTTCATATTCCATCATGACTTCAACTATTGTAAGCAAGGATTTTCTCTTCTTTAACGTAAGGGATATCATGGTGTTTCATCTACGCTCTGTGTGTGGTATCTACCAATTTATGACAGTTATACGGAAATGAAGTTCATTTTATCAGGTCAATTACAATATAAAATACAGAAACATACTTTATGATAAACTTTAAATTTAAGTATTGTGTTTTGGGTCCAATGTTGATTTCGTTTTAGACGTATTTCACTGGAACCGGGGACAACACTTATACGTGTGGTTTTGAAAACTCTTTAAATTGGTTTATTGTCTAGTATAACATAACGTGTGGGTATACTTACCATACTTCTTTAATATGAAAACATTGAAAACCTGTATAAAAATGAAAAACAAAAACGTGTTTGATTAAATGACAACATTAATTAACAGTTCAATGTGTGTCGAGTACTAAAGCCATATTAATAAAGTCGGTAAGTTTTGTTGTTCTGTTTTCACTACATGGTTCCCTTGTGTAAATGAAAGTATCTTATTAACATCTGGAACTAACAATATGCGCCTATGTAAATAGCGACTTAAATTACATATTTTTATGGAATTTGTCATTTTGACTGACTTAAGTGATATATTGTATTGAGTCTGTCATATGGTCCACTGGAGTTTAAGTCACGAGTGCTCCGTCCTTTTTCCGGAGATTCCGGATCCAAATGTTGTATCTGTGTAATGAGAATGCATTCTAAGAACGAATAAACGTTTTTCAAAAAATTATGTATTTAGTGCACAGTATTCGTTAGTAAACATGCCAGTCGGGCCAATTGTGTCCACGTGAATCACTTCACGTGAAGTATAATGACACGGGAGGTAGTGAGACGGCGATAGCCTCATTAGTGGGATACCTCTTCAGGATCTGTGACAGTTCCGAGTCGGAACGTAAAATATTCATAGATGATATTTCATCCGTAGAATTCCATAACCGATATTTTTCAATAGTACAATGACAGGAAATTAATTTAATTTGTATAGCTTTTTTCTGACATATAGAGGTTATCTAATGTTTTTTTTCCGTGGAACACCATACATGTATCACGAGTATGGCAGAATACCGATGTTTCTTACGAGTGCGGTATTGTTGCATCAAAAAGTGCGAGAAATAGTAGCATAATACTTGACGCAAGTTCTAATGATGTCACGCTTGACAACAAGATTGTGCGCCATTTTGAATGGACTACTGAACGCAATGCAAACCGATAATACAGATTTAACCGGTATCCTTATAACCAATCTTTGTGTATATATATAATATAAAAAGAAAAAAACTCCATTTTTTCTATTTTTGTTTCAATTCTTCTTTATGTATTATTTCTTCGTCCGTTAGAATCAACTTACTGCTGTTATAATAGATATCCATGTATGTATATGACAAATAAACAATGTTGTCGAAAAGAGAATGTATGACATGACAAATTCTTACATATTGACATATGCATTGAATATAAATTGACCATTCATAATTAAAGCGGATGGCAAATAAAACCAACCAATCGAAAGACTACATACACTTTCTATCAAACAACCATTTGTATACTGTTTACACACTCATATGTATGTACACTGTTAGATAATGGATTAATGCTTACCATTACAAAGACAAACCGATATACAAACGTTTCCCATTTAACTGTTGTCGACAGCCAGTGCAATCCCGTCATTAACTATCCTTGTGCGGTCTATATATTGAGTATTTGTATGAAAATAAAGCTGTCCTGTCTGTAATTTAATCAGAATTTGCTTATAGGTTAATGGTGGTCAGTGGTCTGGGTCTGTGTTCCATTATAGCATGAAAGCATTCTAGGGGATTTACGCGGCTTTTCCTGTTTTTACAATCAGTCGTGAGGCTGTAGAGATGGGTATGGGCTGGCTCGCTACAGTTCTCTATAGAACGACTAATTGGTTTGTAACAGGAAATGCTATCATTCGAGTTTTCTTTTAATGACAATGTAATCCCATGCTAGTCAACACTGATTCGGATCGGCTTATTATTGTGATTTTTATCAGAAACACAATTAACCAACTGATTACAGGTAAACTCAGGTGAAAATCAAGGATAATCAACGTCCACCGGTCCATCGATTTAATCTGTCTTATTAACGGATTTGATTTTCCATTCATTAATGAATATGCACTGTTAAAAATTGTTTGACGTGAGTTTCATCAAACGCAAAACATCATGTTTCTTTATATATAAATGTCTGACAAACAAGCTTAGAGTTCGCTTAAATATTGAATAAATAATTAGGACAAAGGTTTTTGGCATTTTGCCTAGTTAATGTATTGTTTTTACTTTTTGTCTCGTTATCATTTTTATTTTGTGCTAGCGAAAGACACAACCTGACATCATTAGAGGCTATGTTTTCCCCTTTGTCATCTTTGTGTCAATAGTGCAATCAGCCTTCGGCTAATATAGATGAATTGAAATAATTGTAGAAATGTTGTTGCAAATATTTTGCGTTATTTAAACAAACTTGTGGTTGTGGTTTTTCTGTGTAGAAACCACGGTCACAACTAATTAACACATTTTGTAAAAGTAGAAGAAAATGAATGTAAACTCAGCAACAAACAGAAATAGTACCGAGTCAAAACACAAAAAGGAACTAGCACCAAATCAGCACACAAGTAGATCAAAATCCCAGACAGAGAGATAACCAACAAAACCAACAGATCATCAACATTAAATAACAGAGAGACATCACGTCCCATAGAAACAATGCGCTGTGAAAGAGAGGATTTCCGAGTACCATACTTAGTACGTCGTGTATAGAGTGTATCACAGAAACCCACGCCTGGAGTTTCATTTTCATAGTAAACAACATAGTAATGTAGTTTACAACACATTTTTTTAATTACTTTGAATGAATTCTAGAAATATCCATGATTCATTTTTATGTTTATCGCATAACTGCTGTTATATTTGCTTTACTACGAGAACTTTGTAGATGATTATTTACTGTACAGAGGTGTCCTCTCTAACCAGGTATTTACTTTACAGAGGCTACCTTTGTAGACAGGTATTTACTTTACAGAGGCTACCTTTGTAGATAGGTATTTACTTTACAGAGGTTACCTTTGTAGACAGGTATTTACTTTACAGAGGTTACCTTTGTAGACAGGTATTTACTTTACAGAGGCTACCTTTGTAGACATGTATTTACTTTACAGAGGTTACCTTTGTAGACATGTATTTACTTTACAGAGTTTACCTTTGTAGACAGGTATTTACTTTACAGAGTTTACCTTTGTAGACAGGTATTTACTTTACAGAGGTTACCTTTGTAGACAGGTATTTACTGTACAGAGGTTACCTTTGTAGACAGGTATTTACTTTACAGATGCTACCTTTGTAGACAGGTATTTACTTTACAGAGGTTACCTTTGTAGACAGGTAATTACTTTACAGAGTTTACCTTTGTAGACAGGTATTTACGAAACAACAGTGGTTTTATACACATGTAGTTGTTATATAGAGGTGGTTTATAAAGACAGGTATATCTTTCATCCATGTATATGAATTTTAGAAAATTGTCATAAAGCGTTGACATTCATATACAGGGTTTTGAAATACCAAAAGTGATCTTTTATACAGGTTATGCCTTACCGATATGACCTTTATAGACAGGTATTTACTATACAAATCTTACTTTTATAACCGGTGTTTATTATATAAAAAATACCTTTATAGACAGATATTTGATATATTAAATTTACCTATAATGACAGGTATTTTCTGCACAATGTTGACATTTAAAGACAGGTTTATTTGTACGATACTAGAAAAATACAAATAGATTATATTGATCGTGCACTTCTGAAGATTGCAAAACTTATGAACAAATCGTGACGACTGTAAAATGTGTTATTATCTTTTATTTATTAATTTTTTTTTACGTTCGTTAAGTTTGATGTCAACATTATCATGTAGAGAAAATGATAAACAGACTTTAATCAAATCTAAATAAATTAAGTAGTGTAAAAAAACAATATATAAACACTGATAAGCTGATTGCCTGACTTAAATACTGTTTCGTGATATAAACATCGACAGAATTCGCCGAGTCTAATTACTCTGGAAGATTAATTTATTTTAATGTCACGACATGTTTAGGGATATGTGAGGAGTCTTTATTAAGAAAACACAATTAAAACACAAAACTTTTCAAGGTAAAATTCAAAAACAATTGTACAAATCATGTTTGGCATACCATTTTCTCCTGTCGAAAATTCGAACTTCTTTTATTCAATTAATTAGTGTCTAAATTGAATCAGTTGGAATTAAAAATATTGTTTCAGTTCACACAAGACAAGTTGATAGATTGCTGTCTATTAGATCAATTTCACGGCATTTTAAGCATAATTTTCCATGATTGTCCGTCTAGCTACATTCTGTTGAAAACACTTCCTTTTTGAGAACTTCATGTTCCAATAACATGTGCAAATTGGCTTTAAAACCCTTAATTGGCGTGTAAGAGCACCATGCGACGCCTCTTTAACAAATCGGCACTTATGTCAGGCCGTTGCTTTCACAGTTTTGAATACCCACACTCAACCAGCGTTCTCGATGGATTAGCTCGCGACTCTGGTGCCTCTGGCCATTCAACGGACTTCTATCATACTCATTTGATCAATTTTTGTGTTAATACCGTGTGCGAGGTTTTCAATCACCGCCTTAATTTATCAATTTCCCTACTATATGAAAGCTTTTAGACGATAATGTAACTGTCCCTTTCGGTATGTCTTCCGCAAAATGGTCAAATTCCCTTGACGAATGAACAAATATTGAGACACAATTTGATCAAATGAATGGCTTTTACAACAACGAGTATGTCATTTTTCCGTATTTGCATCAATTTTGAATGTCACGTGACCTCATAACGTGAGCCTAGGATTTAACAAATTGAGACGATATAATGATAATTTTCTATTCACTAATGATCGTATAGTGACGGCTGTGCGTAAACACTTTTTTGTTTAGGATATAACAATACTGTGCCCCCGTAACGCGGAGTAAAAGAGAATCGCTTGCATGCCCTGAGGAGTCGGTAAATCAGTGACAGTCGCGGAAGAATTTCCTTTCCAATCCCCTCGGTGTAAATCGGTGGTAATTGGTTTGAACTCCATTACCATAGACGGTGTCTTTGATGAGGAATTGGTCAGGAATCACGAAAAACATATACACACATCACAGAAAGTCACAATCTTATCGCTGTTATCGATACAGATGTTATTTCCTAAATATGTTTGAGGTTTTTAGATAGGAGTCACGTAAGCAATCTGTGATAACAGATGACCCGAGCGTGATGGAGCCACACTATTGTAGTGATTGTTTATTAAACAGAGGATATTTAATGCTGATCCTTGATAATAAATGAAGAGTATGGGACCACATCTTCAAAACTTTTAACTTGTATTATTAATAAACAAGTTGAATTTAATAATGGCAATGTTAATTCCTGAATGTAAATAGATTTGGCAACACGTTCATAATGTTTATTCTTGATTGTAGATAAATACGTTTATTGTAGCCCACATATATTTGAGTCCACTCATGTAGATAAAACGTTCTTATAAATATTTGTAAACTATATATTTTTTTTACCATTTTTGTTAATTAGATGTCAACAACAATACATGTACAGTAGTAGCAACAACAACAACAAAAGGGGGAAACATCAACCACCACCACCAATAACAACAACAACAACGACAACATAAAAAACAACAGCAATTCCATGGTAATAATACAAAAGAATTGTTTAATTTTCTCAAAAGAAGACAGGTTCTTACGTGTATATCTCAGCAAAATTAATATTGACTATGGATTAACCTCCTCAGTTCCACTGCTATCCTGACGCAGATATCGGACGTCCCCATTTTAGTGTGAGGGATCTGTATTTTGTTTCTGTCAATGTTGTTAATATATCCTCTATGGTGTCGTCATCGACCATTTACCTTAATATGACATATGATATGAGACCCAAAACAAAGAAATAGACGAAACAATGCATACATTAACAAACATGTATATTAAAAAAGCACACACATACACACAGACTCGTCAACAAACAGGCACATTTAGTAACAAACAAATCATTTAATATTTGTTCTTTGTGAACGTCGGTTTTTGCAAAAATGTTTAAATTAATCTTTCATTGTATGCTAATCAGCTAATGTTAAAAAATATCTTAATATTTTTAGAAAATAACTGTGAATATGTAACACATTGTACATCTTTTAAGTATGTATGTAATACATTTCCACTAGTTTTAAAAATCTTATTGCGACATAATTTGACCACTTTATCCATCTTTATCAGAACAAACACATACAATTGATGTATCAACAATGGTCAAATAAGAAACTGTCCCCTTGTACAGTTTATTATAGTCCGCTTTAAGTATCAAGAAAAAGTTATTTAAATATTGTAGCGTACCAAGAGGTTGTAGCGTCTCCATACAAAAATTGAGGATGACAATGATCCGACCAAAGATTGACTCACTTTGTCTGAGATTATCTGTGATGATTACTAGATGATTAATGCCAATTATTGATGATGACAAACATAAGACGTCCAGTATTTCTCCTTTGCTTTTTTATGACATGAAATATACTCAATGCTCCACACACTCTATTTCATTAATCTTCAGTTGTCTCAAAATAATAAATTGAGCATTTCTTTTAATATCATCTTCACCATTAACTTATATGTCGACTCATCCACTTTCATCTAAAACTACCTTGAGGCAATAATGATATCATTTGAAAAACATATTAACAAGATTTGTCAGGTGCTGTTTAGTCATGACTCTAAGGTATTGATATAACAAGTCAAAAAAGGTCAGAACAATAATTTATTATTTACAAAATAATATTTGCAACAACAATAAATAAGGACGAAACGAAATGTGGAAAACAAATATGTTATGAAATAATATGCAGGCGTCGCTAATTTAACCTAAAGCCTTACCAAATAAGTAGGAATCACTTTAGCAGTGTGTGCCTGAAGCAGTGAAGAGTTACAGACACCGTGTAAGTACTCATTGAGTTTCATCTTTTCTATCTTACATAATACGTCAAATAATTGTACATTGTTCCGTACGAAAAGCCACATTACCATTTATAGTCAAAGCTGTTAATATCTTCTTTCCGACAGACACTCATTTCTTAAGAAGCCGGAAATGTGATCTACGTCAAAAGGTTTTCAGTTGTGTATTCATGATTCCACCACAAACTTAATAGTGAAAAAATCAGAATCCCCGCGTACCAAGCAAATTGATTTAATATGCCCAAATAGAGAACGTTGTTGATCCATTAAAAGCCCACAAATATGTTATCTGACAAACTTTCAATTTCATCCATACATCTTAAAACCGATAGTTGAATTGTGGTGACCTATGAAAAACACTAAATACATTGCTCTGCCATTATCTCAGCTCGATTAATCGGCCTCATTTGGTAAAGTTGCACACAGCGCGTTAGTCATATTACGGTACATCGTACAGGTTTTCGTCGCTAGAAAATATATTTTTGTATACATTAAAAACCCTGTAATGCTTTATAAGGTTATACATTAATAATGCCTGACAAGTATGCAAACTTTGGAGAATTAATTATTTCTTTCATATCCTTATATCTTCCTATCTATTTTTAAAATATATGTAACTGTATTTAATTACACAGTAGTAAGAATCTTGCATTATTGACCATTCGATACACCAACTAATAGAGGAAACAAATTTAATGTAGAAATGATATCACAACCTATTACTATTTCGTTTTGTCTTCCGTATTAGCTTTTTCCATTTCAATCCCAAAGAGAAAAGTGAATTCAGAAAGGTTACAAAGATTAGATATTTTTCTTCTGTGATCAATAAACTTTAATTCAAAATTACTATAAATTACCAGAGGACGAAATTCAACGGAACAAAATTATGTTTTGTTATTTTAGAGTTATAAGGGATTTTTTTACATCGTTAATAGTGTACTATCAGATTACAGGATTAGAGACATCTTAGTTTTGTCCTAGATAAAAGGTGATTGACATGTTTCAAAGGTTTTGATGGGAGACATCTTGAAAGTATGGACTTGTGCAAGAAAACATGTTAGAGCACGTAGCCCCGTGTAAGGAGAGATGATAAAGTATGTCCAAATAATGTATTCGTAAAATAATTGAAAACAATTCCATTTTATTGCATTATGAGAAAACAACTATCCAGTTCCACTGGTATGAGTTAATGTTATATATTGGGGCAATTAATTTAGTAGAAAGCTGTTTACCACAATTATGTTTGATGCTGTTTTAAAGAAACATATCATCAATGTATTTGTGTTCATTAAGTATGAAATGAAATATAGAAAAAATAAAAATAATAGAGATATTTCTGATAAAATCTTAAGAAATACAAATCTATATTCTTTGAGGGAGAGTTTGAATCTATTTTTGACAACTTCAAAATTCAAAGTGGACAATTGCGAGTTTCCCTTGCCTTACATCAGATTGTTTGCTGACTGACGTGTTCTTTATTTTTTTATTTTTTTTATTATATTTATTTCATTTTAAATTTTGAAACAAAACTGTTGTCCATTACTCACGAAAGCGTTCAGGCTACTATCTTTGTGTCAAGTGATTGCATTTCAAACCACAACAGTCTCAGTTGTTTAGTTTTGTCATTTTAGTTTTCGTTGGTTGATAATCGCAATTGGTTTTTATAAGGCTTATTAAAAACCGAAATTATATAATGTCATGCTATTACTTGAATTGTTTCCATTATCTGGATATCTGGATCACAGGATATTCCACAGAACGTGTTTGAGAACTAGGCTTTCATGTCTGATGAAAAAACTCCAATGTATAATTTAGTTTCTGCAAGTTCTCTTCTCTGTCGCTATCTACTAATTTTATGTAGAAAAATTATATACAACTAAAGGATATTTGGGGAAAACCTTGCTTTGAAAGGCAAACATTATCCTTTGACTATGATGAATCGTTTAAATTGTTTTCTATTTTATGTAACCCTCACGGACACTTTTAGACACTTTGCTTTTCGAAATTATTCGCCTTATGAGTGTAAAGGAATAAACTAAACTATAGAAGATAATATATAAACACAATAAACATACACGTTATGTAATGAATTGTCCCTAATCAATTCACATTTAATATGAATAGAAGTATGTTAATGTATTCCTATTTACCAGCAAGATCCTCTATAATTTGGCAATCATATAAATCGATAATGAAAAGTGTCAGATGAAGGAGAGAAAGTGTAAGATTTTGACGTACATGAAAAACAATGTTCAGTTGGGGAAAAACAGTATGGTTTGTATCATTCAAAGCTGCATTTTCAACCAAATATGGTTGGGCATGCAAGTTTAGGTTAAAAAAGACATCTAAATAATTCAAGCTATTCAAGGCAATTAATATTAAAAGCAGGTGGGGACACAAAATAGTTTTTTTGTTAACTCCACTGCTAGGTAATATTGATAAAAAAAAATCCAAATGTTACATTTAAAATCATAAGTTCATAAAATACTATTTAAATTTTATCAAGAATGTTTTAAAAGTTTTTATATAAAACAATATTCTTCAAGCACATTTTGGAAACGGTTCTGAACCTGTCGGTATACAGGGAACTAGAAAGCAATTGCATTGAATCCCAAGAGAATGCCTCACAGGAGAAAAACACCGGGTAAATAGTCGCTATCTGTTAGGAACCATGTTCTGAGTTTGCCAAAAAACTCATCTTAATATCCTGGCTGTTTGTTTTCCATCCATATTTCACGTGGTCGTATTGTTTCTGTTGTTAGGGTTGTAGCACTCAGATAACAATCAGACTGTGCTGCCAGAAGTCAAGTGTGCCCGCTTAATCTTACGAGGATTCAATTATCACGTGGCAAGGGAGGTATATTGCTTTCCATGTATTTTCTGCTATGTATACATATTTGCACGTGTTTTATAAACGACACTGCAGACAATACGGTTAGTTTATGATTTTATATTGTCAAAATAAATTAATATACTTATGGTGTTTCATTACAAGTGGGTTGCATGTGAGGAAGACACCTATGAAGTGAGTAAAATATACTGTTCGCGACAGAAATGTAAGGATGTGCTCAGTACTGAGATACTCAATTTCCTAAATAAGAGTACAAATGTGTGTAACGATAGCATGTGTTACTCATTTATATGTTATTATTATTATTTTTAATTTTATTGTTTATTTCTTAAAATAGAAAGAATATGCTCATCATTAAATCCTAAAACAACAATTAATTATTATCGTGTTGAGACAATCATGACAACAAAAATAGATTAATAAATGCATGTAACTCTGATGGATTTGAAGCTTAAAGTTAATAAATTTGAATTTTAAGCAGCATTTCTATACTTTTTCATAGAAAAAAAATAAAATAATATACTTGATATGATGCGTAAAAACTCAAGAACAAATTAAGGCAAGAGAGCACTAAGAAAAACCCCATCATGTACCCCCATAAAACACTGGAAGAGAAAACTTGATATCCAGAACAGTTGCAGTTTCCTGTCCGACATTTTGCACCTGTCATAATTTCTAATATTAAACATAAAAGAAAATCCAAAAAAATCATATAATATTGTTGTTTATGAAGGAAAGCTTATCAAAATCATTATATTGAAAATGTTTGGGCAATGAAAGTGTTAGCAAGAAAATCGTTCTTATCAATTTTTAATTATTTTTTTTCTTTTCTATTTCATTCCAAAAAAAGTAAATAAACAAGAATAAATACATTAGCCAGTAATCATTTTACACGTAGAATAAATTGCGTTAATTTCCTAAGAATATAAGATATTCCTTCATGTTCTTATTTTCATCTTATATAATTCTATGTTATCTCTTTCTTACATTTATTATCATTTTGTTTTTAGATACACCTGAAATTGTCCTGACCTGTATCAATATTTTTGTCATATTTTCGTCATAGCCATAATTATTCGAAATAATTGGTATTATTACAAACAATATAGCCCACATGCAAATCACTCTCTTATATATGTCCCTCCCTTTCGTTTATATTTAGTAATATTTCAAACGGGATGCCTTTTGGCCAGTCTTTAAAGCGATCTGCACCGAATCACATTATGCTTTTGGCAGCAGCGGTCGAAGAAACAGGCGACTCCTTTAGGTAAACAAAATAAAAAATGTATCTGGAGAAAACGTGTATATAATCTAACAACAGCAATCTGTTTCGTACGAACTGCTTTCATAACCAATTAGAGAGTCTCCGAGGTGCTATGTCATTTTCAAAAATGATGTATAATTCATCGATAACTGCAGACAAAGGTATTGGTTAACTTACTTAAAAAACGTGTATCTCGTCAAAGCGTCCATAATGGATGAGATATGACGTCACTGATAAGGTTAAGTTCTAATTAACATTGGGCAAATCAGGTAGGGTGAAATCACCACGGCACCAAACCTGTTATCAATGTGTTTGTGTGCTGGCTGCGGAGAAAAATTTTATTGCAAGAAAGCGTAAAATATTCTAACTTTTTTGCCTGTATTTATTGTTTAACAGGTGTTCAGATCGATATGTGGAGTCTAAGAGGCACTGTTTCAATCTTCTCTTCAGCCACTGTGTGGAACGGTGCGGTGAACTTACACCTTGTAAAAGTACGCCAACAGACAGGTCTGCAAGGGTGATGATCCCAGTAATTCCTCTTCTGTAAATTACTCTGGCAGTCATAATGGTCAATTTGTAGGGGTCACCCAAGTACCTAGCCACACCAGGGCGGATATTCCCGTGGTTATATATAGGGATCAGTGTAGCCGGCATTTGTACCCAGCAAGGTCGCCCTTACATTTATACTATCATATATATGTTTCTTTTTTCCTTCTTAAAATAAGATTATGGTATAGTGCAAATCATTCTGGCAAGTTTTAAGAAAACGACCAGTACAACCTTTGTTTATGAGCATAATATCATTACCAACACCATAACAATAGCGTTTGAGGAGTTTTATTTATATTAACTCATTGGTGTTAAACATAAATTGTTTGAATAACTTCCATTCTGGCCAACAGCAGTGATTAATGTAAGTTGAAATTACTTGATTCATAATTGTTGTAAAATTAATAAAGTTTAAATTTATTTGTATTTTGTATTCGATCAATACATAAAGAACATACTTAATGAAAAACACAACAGAACCCATGATATCATGAGTATGGTTGAATTGCTAATCGACAATAAATCGAGTTCGATGCTGAGATTTTCTAGCAAATTGTCGAAATATCCATGGAGACAAAGTGCTCCCTTCCTGGCCTACTTATTTTTGTTTTCGTATCAGGTTGAATTTATGGAAGTGCTCATCGACACAGGTAAAACACAAGGCTTTGTCAAGTCATTCTATTTCACTTTCACATATATCAGCCCCTTACCTCGATCATATTTGCTTAGCTGTATGATAAGTGTGTCGATTTCGATTTCCGATCGTGCACTTTCACGTTCTTGTTAGTAATATCCATGCTTCCTACCTCATGCGTTTACATGTTCCTGTTAATTCGATGCTCGTGGGCTTACTGATAAAATCATGATATCTTTTTGTAGACTTTTGAATGCTGCAGGACAAACTTAAAACACAGGGTTTTAAGAGATGCATATTGAAATTGATTATGGACAAGTTTCATGGTTGCTTTTAGCTATCTCATTAGACAATGGTATATTCCCGATTGCGATATAAATAGTTACGTTTTTGGTAATGCTCATTAGAATGCCTTGATTTTTGTTATCATTCTCGTTTACAATGAGAACGTGACGTTGTTTTGATTTTACCTGAACATTTATTCATATTTTTTATTATTATTAAGGCGTGCATAACAAGATAGTTTATATTATGCAAAGACAAATTTATATGTGATGGTTTAGTTATCTTTCTACTTTCTCACATTCGGATATGATAATTCATTAAATTGAATGTGACGTCCTGTTTTTTTTAAATAATGATAATTATCTGCTCAACAGATTGCATTCAGTTTTACACTTGAATGCAAGGCATGACATTTCCAGCTCAGACTGTTAGGAGTCGAGTGTGAAGAGTACTAAGCTGTAAGAATGTCTATATAGAAAAAATGTCGTAATTTTTTTTTAAATATTTTAACAAGTGATTTGTCATAATAGCGACACATGACAGTTAATGAAATGCTATCTATATTTGGGAAAGTTACATTAATTTCGTATTGTGACGTCAAAGTCAAAAGAAGAAAGTCATACAGACTGCTTATCTGATTTTTTTTCGTAATGTCTTATCCATATCGTGTTGATTTATTCCACCTGACGCCAAATGGATCAAACATTTCGCTTTTGGCCAATGTGTTATATTTAATCTACCTAGGTAATATATGATGTATTGCCTCAGTCGAGGTTTAGTATGCGTTGATGTCCCCTCGGTTCCCGTTCTTGTCTTTCAGTTCGAATTTTATCTCTGTATGCTGTCGCCGTGGTATTATATATTATATATAGAACAGGTTATTTTGAATTTGAGTTACAAATATGTTTTAATATACATGCACGGTTTCCGGTTTTTATGATTTGACGTAAAACAGTTATAAAATCGCGATTGAAAGATGAAAACTACCACATTATGTGTTTGCGTCACGCAGAAACTTGTCTACCTTATACAAAGTAAATTTAACCTGTACCTATAAATAAATGCCGTCGATGTTATGAAACACGTGCTCTAAAAATGTTTCATTGCAAACATAACAATATTTAAACCCTCTTTCACGTTATTAGTGTATTTTTAAACATATTTTCGCTAATGTCATCACATACAGCTCTTACGCAACGCTAAAGCCCACGTGACGTGATACAAATATATGCAATTTTAATCTTTTTTTGTTATATATATCCCGAAATATTGGCAATACATAATTTGAATTCAAATAAACAGAGAAACACTGAGTTTATATAAGATAGTGTGCAAATTATCAGTAAATCGTAATTTTTCATTTAAATATTGACAATTTTACAAAACTTTATGATACTGCATATAAAACTGTTTCTCTTAGGAAAAGATGTATCTGTATATTATATGTTTTCTGCTTTTATAATATATATTTAAATATTATGTAGAAATGTTTATATTTTACGAATCTTTGTAGCATTCTTGTTCTGTATTTGCTTTTAATTACAATATGCTACGGTTGTTTTCTAAATGAAATATCATCAGGTTATTTTGCTTCTTAAGCTAACCCTAAACCCAAACTTAAGTTGTTACATGTCCACAAGTCATTTCCTTCAGAAAATACCCATTATATATTGGTATTTGGCGCAAAACAACTAGGGCGTTCTACAAAGAGTAGACAAAATATATATCTAGTTACACTGAGTGTAAATATATTAACACGCTATACCTACAGCTAGATCATCTGCATATAAAAACAACGATATCCAATCTAAACAATATTCCAAATGAGATTTTTCTATTTCAAACTGTCTGTAAAAAATACCCACCTATAAAAGAAATTCTGCCTATACCTGCCATCTTAAAATACCAAAATTTATTTTGTTCTTTATTTTAGCGTATCTAAAGATCAAGTGTATTTTAAGGCCATTTTTTCCGTAACAAACTAAATAATTTGAATTGAATCGATATTACATATTTATCCATCTCTATACAAAAATTTGAAATTTGAAATCATATTTTTTTTTTTTCGGCTCAATGTATGACTATCAGTCTTCAGTTGTCATTTCCCCTTCAGGTAGACAGGACTTGAAGACGGAAACATATGTAATATTTATCTGAAAGGATAGACAAGGTTATCTTAAAGCGTTCTCAATTTTAATTATCACTATGGTATATTTGATTACAGGTGTGAAAGTATGTGTATTCACATATTCAAATCATGTTTCACACGACTGTTTAAATATTTAATATTCAATTAAGCAACGTGGTCAGGTATTTTCCCTGTTATTCGAAAATATTCTTTCTTTGGTCACCCTTAATTTGTCCGAAGTATCGCAAAACGAACTTTAGCGCCACAGTAATGGTCAGTTGATGGTCACTTAATGACCAGAACGTCCAGTTGTCCCCGTGATTTACTGGTGCTGTGAAACGCGCTGTCCAAACTCGAGGCTCCTCTTCGTTCCTATATCGACACTTCTGTTTGATTGGATTAGGCGGTCGTCTGCTCTGGCACATTTCGTGTAAAGCAATAAAGCGGAGCGATTGAATATTGTTCTATAATCGTGATCCTGAGAATCTTGGTGACTAATTTGAGAAGAGCTCCCCGAACTGAGGAACAATAGGCATAGCACTGACAAATCCAGGCTCTTAATTTATGGCACCTAGGAGAATACAATTTGCGGAGAATTGTCGTCTGCTCATAAGACCGTTTTCAGTCGTGAGTGAACATCGTGCGGCGGGAACTGAGTAAACTTGATTAGGCACATCATCGTTCTTCCCTCACCATATGTTACGCTTAAAAGGGAGATAATAATAGTCAGGGCATTTTGTGATTGGATATTTCCAGTAGTGAACAGTATTTACCATTGCATTTACAAGCAATTTGCTTCATTCAGACGTTTGTAATCAAGGAGAAAATATGATCAAACTAGAACCACTTTGCTGAATTGCTCAATCAAGCGGTAACCCGGCTATTTGGGAAGCTACATAGGCCCCTACACATTTGATTACCGATATATAACAACGTGTAAATCGGTCCCTGTAGACATTGTTGGGGGCAGAAAAGATTGTGTGAAACAGCTTGAGGGAGTATATATCACTACTACAAACATACCATTACAAACAGCAGGGTTCGGGGTTAAGTACAGTGTGAACATTCTCATGGTAACACGACTGCACGTAGCATTGTTATCTTGCCTCGAATATATAGAACATATTTACTCTGACTTCCACCACAAATACAGAAACGTTCTCCAACATAGATAAAATTAGTGTAATGTTTCTTCCAAAATTCTCTAATTTTCAGTTTGGGAGTTTCCACTGTAATGAACAAAATTGTTATGAATATTTTCTTTCCGAATGCCCTCATATATTCACTATATTTATGTTTTAGATCCTTAAAATATTCCATTACGATGTAACGTTGTCTATAATTACTGATAATTGTGTTATAAATTAATTTTTGATCAAAATTTGAACATTAATTTCTCTCTCTTATAAACTTGTCCTTTGCGTGGAAGAAGGAATATGCGAAATTGACACCAGCAGTCAATGCATTTCTTAAGTAAAATTACATCAATACTACGCCAGAAACATGAATGAAATATTTTATTTATAAGTTTATAAAAACAGAAGAAGAAGGGAAAAATCAGTGCGCGGAACCAATGTTGTATGCAGTTGTGTTGATATACCGTTTATCAATTTGGTTCTCCTTTCGTTTCAGTATGAAAACTTCTACGCCAAATGTATATTTGTCTTAAACCTAGAATTATAATTACATATATATTTTATTTATGAACAGATTTTCCATAAAAATAATTCAGAAAAGTATTTGAACAATTCCGTTAGTTAAAAAATTGTTCCAAAAACAAGGTAGATATACTATTTTGGTTTTTTCCCCCAATTCGAACAAGTGATATTTTTTCTTCCTTAACAGGGTGCATTCCGTGAAAAGATAAAATACAATGTGTCTTATTTAATCTGGGACAAGGAAAACGAACGCTTGCATTTACTTAATATGACACGGGAATTCTATAGTCAGCCCTGTTGGCTCTGATATAGATATAACCTGGGTGTCGACAGATTTTATACATGTACAGATCTTATTGAATAAGCTGGTGAAAAAATGTTATTTGAAGAAAGCCTTTAACATTTTAAAAGTACAAAGTTAATACCTATCTAAAATGTTTGTGTTACAAACAAATAGCGGGAGCTTTAGCGCTTGTATTGAGACTTTCATCAGTGTTTATTAATGAAAAACATAATTTGGTAGACGTGACGGCCAACAGTACAGTTATACAGGTATCCAGTTTTTATTTGATCACGGTGACAACAGTACGGTTATATAAGTACCAGTATTTGTTTGACCAAAGTGACAACAGTACAGTCATATTGGTATCTAGTATTAATTTGACCATACTGACAATAAAAAGTATTGAGAAAGAAATATACTACATTTGAAAGGTAATTGAAGACGTTGGCAGATTTGTATATTTGCTGAACATCTTAACCTTTTTTTGTAGTCCTAGGAACCCTTTAATCTCCCAACCATCTTTTACATAAATTGCCAAAGATAACCCGTACTAAGAGGCTAATTAAAATGAATTATAAGAGTGATTAATTTGCATTTAATTAGTATCTCTTTCTCCAATAATTTTAATCTTCATAAAGCGTTCTCGTATTATATCATACCCAGCAATAAAACGTGTTTTATTGTTGTTTAAAATTATTCCTGAAAGGACAACACTGCTTTTGATGTTTAATATTTCTATGAAGAATTATTTTGTATAAAAATGCAAGATGAGACATCATCGCTAAGCCATTAAAGCGATTTGGTTTTATAGCCCTAAGCCAAATTTCCCAAAACTAACATTATTCTCCATCAAGAACCGTATGGATTTTTCTGTATTCATAATTATGTTATTTAACTAGGGAGCTAATGAGACTACTTCCTCAGCGGTATTCTTTTAAACTTCAATGGGATGTATTTAATATCGGTTTAAACTATTCACAGGAAAGACAACCCTTTGGTACAACAACAAAAGATTTCTGCCTATAAAAACTTAACAAAAGCACAGTTACACTGCCTTTATGAGCACAACATCATTTAACCGCTTTACCGCCATATGCCTACCCTAGCAGACGACACCTCGACTCGCGTGCCGGGCTCGAGAGCAATGGCGGTCTCCATTCATAACACTTGCCGACGAGTTTACAATTTTTTACATTGCAGATTAAGAAATTTGATACAAATTCTAGCATACCTCAGAGGAAGATGTGTTTATTTAATTACCGGGTATTAAAATTAGACAACTTATTCGCTCACTCGCAGTCATAGATTTTCCGGGAGTAATTCTTCGATCCCAGATTAACAAGCAATTTAGTCTGCTAGCCAATTCTCTGACGATATTTGAGATTTGGGCTAATTATTTCCATGTCGGCTTAGATATATGGGGTATCACTGAATTTCAATGTTTTCACACCAACGTGTTCTCACAATAATGGGACCCGCCTCTTTTGATGGATGACCTTTTTTCGGAAACAACTGTCGTAAAATATTGGCCCCTTTCCTTTTTAGCAATTTGTTTGCAAAACATTTGAAATTTTCCTAACGGTACTATTAATTAACTACGTGTTATTTTGAACAACATGACTGGAAATGATTAAAGGAACAATAGAATATTTAAGAATTATTTATGTCTTTGAGACCAAGAGATGTGTTAACTTGAAATCTAATATTTTCTCTCGGTTATTTTTTATTATACTGTCTTTGACAGTTGGTAATGAGGATTTTGTTTTACAAAAAGAGTTGTATCAAGGTCTGTGATTTTGATTTTTTCTTTGAATTCATTTTTTTTTTACGATAAAATGATTTATACGTTCTAAACCATTAACTTCTGTCTCCTTTTTGTTAACAAAATATCTGTTCTGTTGATAGAAACAATAAGTGTAAACCTTATATGTTATTTTTCACATGAGTTATGACTAGTGTTTTTTTAAGGTTGTGAATGGTGTATATAAACATTGCTCTTCTATCTATATGTTATACTCCACAGAGACCACACTGGTATTAATGTTTTATATAATACTATATCACAACCATAAAACAACTACTTATATAGTTTAATATATTATTGAAGTTGTCACGATTAATGTAATAAACAATAAATCCATGTTCTTTTGTTTTAGTAATGTATTTTGGGTAAGACTTAGAGATCTCAAAAAAAAAAAAATCAATTAAATTTTTTAAATATGCATGTTTATTATAACATATTTTGGTGTCGTGTATATTTCAAACTTTTGTTTTACAGTCACAATTATTACAATACATTATATACGCGATTCCTACATTCCATAATTAATACAATTATTACAATATATTGTATCAGCAATGTGTACAATGATTTATTTACACAACTGTTACATTACGTGATATATTCAATTATCAAATAACATTGTAAACATAACTGTTAAATTACAATATGTTCACAATTTTTACATTTTATTTTGTATACATGTGTTTCCTTATAATGCAGAAACAATTGTGTTATTTCAAATATTAAACAATACATTTTTGAAATACATTGCATAAGCAATCTTTACATAGTATTGTATACACATCTTAACATGATCGTTAGAAGCATGGAATATTTAAAAAAAAAAAAAAAAAAAAAAACGAGAAAGAACATCAATACAGAATGCCAAAAAAATTGTAAACATTTTTCCTGCATTAATATTATACTAATATTATATACACAATTTCTCTCCATTGCATAGTATATACAATTGTTATATGATATATTTTACTCAATTAAAATACAATTATTACATAATATTATATACAAAATTTCTTCATTACATAGTATATACAATTATTATATAAAATTATATACACAATGTCTCCATTGTATTGTTTATACAATTGTAATCTAACATTATTTACACAATATCTTCATTGTATTGTTTAAAAAAAATGTTACATAATATTATATACACAATCTCTTCATTGCATTGTATATAAAATTGTTATATAAAATTACAAACAAAATATCTTGATTAGACTGTATACACAATATCTGCATTGCATAGTATACACAATATCTTCGTTGAATAGTATACACAATCTCTTCGTTGCATTTTAAACACTATAACAAGCCAAGTGAAAGTTTGCAAACTTACGTTTTTATGAGATCTACATGTATTATGTAGTGAAATAGGCATCATGTAAATGTTCAAATTAAGTGATGATGTATATTTCATTTATCACAGAATGTACTGTGTTATCCAGTGGATATACCCATGTCATACGAACCCATGTAATATGACCTATCAGCCCTGTGATTGGTTGTAAGTTTCAATTGTGACGTCATGCCTAGGACAAGTACA
>JAUMHH010002575.1:0-11494 GCA_032359455.1 Chlamys rubida
CTATTATCTCATAGGAAGATATATATGGTATTGTGTAGGGCTCTGTAAACCACGTGTTAAGTTCTATCTATTATCTCATAGTAAGATATATATGGTATTGTGTAGGGCTCTGTAAACCACGTGTTAAGTTCTATCTATTATCTCATAGGAAGATATATATGGTATTGTATAGGGCTCTGTAAACCACGTGTTAAGTTCTATCTATTATCTCATAGGAAGATATATATGGTATTGTGTAGGGCTCTGTAAACCACGTGTTAAGTTCTATCTATTATCTCGTAGGAAGATATGTATGTTATTGCTTTTGTTAGGGTCACATATCAGAAATGTGGGTATCATGTATTAATCATGGTGTCCTTCCATCTGTCCCTCCACACATTCATTTACTTCAGAATCTAGGAGTCACAAAGTGATCATACACTTAGATATATACGTAGATGTGCAATAGAAGATCAGCATGTTCTTAATGTCATATATTGTCAGCTTCAGCCAAGGTTACCATTTCTTAAAATAAAACATGGGAGATTACTGTCAAAAATATATTTCTCACATATATCTGATCTGTCAGTGTTTACTTTGTTGCTAAAGGTATTTGTTGGATATCCAATGTGAATAGTGCAATATTACCAGCAGTGAAAGGGGAAATCAACACAGCTGTTTACAAATTAACGGGTCAAACATTTCCCAGTTAAACACTGTACCTGTTTGTTTTTGTTACAGTTTGTGTGGATGTAAAGAAGTGTGTGGTGGAGACGTTACTAGAACTCTGTGTCCTCACTCCCAATCTCACCCTGAACGTTCTCCGTGACTGGTACGACACCTACAAATCACACGTACCTCACTCTCTGCGGCAAAAGATCATCTGGACAAGGGAGACAATGCTGAAGAAATACCCAGTGCTAAAGTGCCCACCTTTCCGTTGATTTGGCTACATCAATTGATTGTGAAAATCCCTGATGCCAGTTTAAAACTTTCTGTTAAAGAATTCATAATTCATTTGATGAAACTACATAAGTCTGTAATTTAAACAATAGTATATAAAGAGAGAATCTTCCCACCAGGCTAAGAATTACATGTCAACAAAATAGTTTGTAAAAGTTAAAACCGGGAAACAACCCACAAATGTGTCATACTATATTTGTATACTGTATGCTGTACCCAGTGTTAAACCTCAGATTTTCATTAATTGAAAATTGATTATTAAGAATGCCAAGCATTTTATTGTTAGAGAAAAGAATTGGATTTATAGGTTGTTAAATGTTCATTTGATGAACACATATTGTACAGATAATTATTATAGGTAAGTACATTTTTAACCCTTTCACCCCTATGTAACTTTAGTAGACTCTGCCATGCATTGATATGGATGAGTCCATTATGGTTTACAGTGGTGAAAGGGTTAAGTATATAATGTTAAGATAGCTACTGATGTAATGCTCTGTGGTAGATACCATGTGTTCAGTGAAAATCATTAAATTATTCAAGTTATCATGTAGACATTGGACTCTGCTGAGATATAGATGTTTGATATACCCACCAGCATTCATTATGTATATCTAATACTAGTTGTGTTAGCTGAGTAACTGAGACAATTATTCATTATGTACACCTAAGACTAGTTGTGTTGGCTGAGTAACTGAGACAATTATTTATTATGTATATCTAAGGCTAGTTGTGTTAGCTGAGTATACGTAACTGAGACAATTATTCATTATGCACACCTAAGACTAGTTGTGTTGGCTTAGTAACTGAGACAAGTATTCATTATGTACACCTCATACTAGTTGTGTTGGCTGAGTAACTGAGACAATTATTCATTATGCACACCTAAGACTAGTTGTGTTGGCTGAGTAACTGAGACAATGTATAGTTAATATATCACTTTTGGCAGTGTCTCCCTAGCTAGTCACATATGGTAAGCATGTTATCAGAATATATGAAAGGCGTGTGGAGAGTCATGCTGTGATGTGTACAAGTTGTATCATTTCAGTGAGATTGCACTTTAAAAAGGGTCCTCCAACTTATGTGGCCCCTCTATCTTTGGACTCTATCGTCATATGACTTCAGCTGTTGTTTGGCCCCATCATGACGTCAGTCATTGTAAGGAATACTCAAATGTGCACTGATGAGTTTAAACTCAATTAAAAGATTTACATGTTCTGACAACTACGAAAATTTCAATTGGAATATTTCATATATGTATGGCTGACATGTTTGAAAACTTCAGTACTTTAATATTTAGATCCCCTGTAGATGCTGAAGCTGTGTACAGCTGATATGGCTGTGAGTGAATACAAAAAGCTGCAGATACTGTAAACAGGCATATTGTCAGCCTTTTTGTGCCAATGTTCTTGGGTCGTGTTCAAAAAACCTTTTCATTCAAATTATGATTCTGTGCTCAAGCTCAAACCTTTGTCCAAGTAAGAATGTACTTTTAGAAATAAAACAACTCAATTTGTTTTCTCACATAAAGGTTTATCATAATTTCAGCATTCAGTGTTTTCTTTCTTTCTTTTTAGAACTCATTGCACGATCTCTATGGGTTACAAGAAATTAAAGTTGGTTTGAGCACATAACTCAAGTTTTTTAAATGAAAAGGATTTTATGAAGTGGACCTGGGCTTACTACTACATAGTGCTACATAGTGACAACTTGCATTGTCATTACAAGCATAGCACACCAGCTGCTTAACCCTTTCACCACTGTAGACCATAATGGACTCATCCAGATCAATGCATGGTAGAGTCTACTAAAGTTACATAGGGGTGAATGGGTTAAAACAAATAATATTGCACCAATTTTATTCCCAAATGTAATTGCTGAAATTATATTGTGCTAAAATGGTGTTGTGCTACAATGTTATATTATGTAATATGTGCAAAAATTACAACAATAATGTGCTAAAATGGCTTAATAGTCGTAAAAACAATATCCTGCTCAAATTAGATTGTGCTAAATTTGTATAATTGTGCTGAAGTGATCAATCTATTTTGCTCATATGTGTTGTGCTAAAACTAAGATCTGTGCTCCAATAGCATTGTGCTAAATTGTTTTTTAAGCTAAAAAAAATATTATGCTGAAATAAGCCTTCACAAACTTATCTAATGATTATTTCTGCATGGACAATACTGGTGTGAAACTTGATGCTGAAAGGGATATTTTATTGCAAAATGTAACTTTAAGACAATCAAGCCTGAGCTTACCATTGCAATGATTTTTTGAGAAATCAAGCATGATAATGTTTTTGGGCTAAAATAGGGTAGAGGGATTCAGCTAAAATGTAATACAATTCTTTGGTTTTTATGTTAGTTAGAACCATTTAGAGAGAAATAGGCCAAGTTTCTATGTCAGGTTTGGAAAATTTGGGGAAAAGATGGACATTTTTTTTTTTTTGTATGTCATGAATGTTACAAACCAATATATATATGTATTTGTAAATGCAGAGATTTTGGTGCCTGCTACAGCACATACAATGTATCTAAAACTTTCAAATAGGTTTATATGCTTGAAACCTTGCATCAGAGATGATAATTTCAACCTTTCGTCTGCTTTAAGCCTTTTTCAGAATTTAAATCTAAATTATAACTTCAATGTTATTCCCATAGAAAAGATTTAAAATAATTTTCATCTCTGTTGTGTGTTGTATGATAACAGTAGAACATAAGCCAGGTTTGTGTAAGGCCAAATAAAACAATTCTGTGTTCCACTTTCCCCTACCTACACTGATTTTTAGTGCCTATTATCCCGTAACATTTGTTAATTCTGAACTTGAAAAAGCACTGTTGAAATTCTGCCTCTATTTTGCTTTATAAAAACATTTTACGAAAAAAGGAATTTGCCTACCAACACACTAATGTTATGAGAGCTGTAAACAAAAAAACTTCACGCTAGTTTTGTTTGGACCGATGATTGTTGTAAACTAGCCATTCACTTCCTTGTTTAATAAACCATTTTCATAGTAATGTATAATTAAGACATTTTGCAAGTATGTTCTATCTTTTTATCCATTCTCATCGTATTTTTACACTTTGACATACTAACAGCCATTACAGGGTCATATGTTTTATTTCAATGTTATTTCCTGTTCGAGAATATCTCTTGTCTTGTGATTTACAGAATTTGACAGAATTTTTAGATGGTTTTTTGAAATACATTGTTTGCAGGAAATAATATATATCAGATGCAATGTATACCAGGGCCCCGTAGATCAAAACCTGTTTTGCTTAATGCAAATCTTTCATCATGCATATTTTGAAAATTCATTCAAATTAACAACTAATTCTGTATGTGTTCCGTCTTTTCGTATTGCAGAGTTATCTGCTCTTGTGAGCAGGTATTGATTGTTACGATAGTTTGTGTGAGAAAATTACGTCGTTTTCTCAAAAATGTATGATGTTAATCTCGCAAACAAATGACTAAACAATCAATACCTGCTCACAAGAGCAGATAACTCTACAATACGAAAAGACGGAATAGCATTCTGAAATCATCCATGGTCAAGAAACACAAAAATATTTGTGAATTTTCAGATATTCCAAATTTGTGTTGAAAAGATAATTAGGCTTCAACATCTGGGCCCTGTAGTGTATACATTATTTGTGTGATAGACAGTGGTATAGCTGAAATGAATATGTCTGTATGCTTTCAAGTTAGAGGTTTAGGGGGAAGCAAACCCCTCCCAAAAGCTGTTGAGAAATTATTAATTTTATGTGATCGTTTTGACCACAGCAGTATGTAGGAAAGCCTTGTGATATGTCATTTTTACTTGTATTTTTAGAGCTGATATCCACCTTTATAGAATTCCATAAAAAGCTTATGAAAGTAATATATATTTCACTTTTTGAAAGATATCAATTTTATAACGGTCAATCAAAATGGTAATTTCTATTCCCTGCATAAAAAGCTACCAGTTTCTGTTCAGATGCAGATGAAGCAACTAAAGAATCTGTGGTGGTTTAGTTCAGTAACTAATGTAGTAAGATTACTATTCAATTAATAACAATTTCTGTAAGCGAATCTTACCAGATAATACTAAACCTTCAATAACTTGGTCAGTTTGGAAATATGTTATATCAAAGAGTTACTTTATACACAAACAATGTACATATTAAACGTGTGGCAACGTGTCAAGACAAACTGGTTCCTTTGCTTAGCTATAACTACGTATATAGTTTTGTATATACATGTAGTAAAACTTTGATATAAGTGGAATGGTATTGTTTAGCCCTTTGAAATGGCAGTCAGTCTTGTTCCATCAAGCTTGAAGTTATTAATATAGCTGCAAATGTTGTTCTTCTAATCCCATATTTTTTTCAATACAGTTACACTTTTAGCTCACATGATTTGCCATGCGAATTTTCCGTTCATACTTTTAGTGCCAATCGGAAAATTCGAAATGGCCGCACTGGCCTTTGATTGGCCGTGACATTTTTGACGTCTTCTCTGAAACAGCTGCGCTGATAAGCTCTAAAATAATTACAAATGCTCCTTATGAGGTCCCCAATACTTTTCGTGCCGATATCATGACATGTTCCAACGCAACCAACTGAAGTATTAAGAAAGGTCTAAGATATTTTCGACTTTTCAAGAATGGCAGAAGCAAACGATTAAAACCTTGATACAAATGTTTCTAATGAGGTCCCCAACAAGTGTTCTTACATTTCGTGCCAATTCGACAATCCACTATGACTGCTCTAACGTAGGAATGCACTGTTCTAACGTAGGAATGCACTGTTCTAACGTAGGAATGCACTGTTCTAACGTAGGAATGCACTGCTCTAACGTAGGAATGCACTGTTCTAACGTAGGAATGCACTGCTCTAACGTAGGAATGCACTGCTCTAACGTAGGAATGCACTGCTCTAACGTAGGAATGCACGAGACACATTTGACTTCTCAAGAACGACTGCACCAATTGACTCCATATTTGATACAAATGTTCCTATGGGGTCAACAACAAATGTCCTGCTTGCCGTGGTAAATTGCAGCCCTAGCATCTGATTTACAGAACATTTTCGACTTCTTCTCAAGAATGGCTGAAACGAATGACTTCTCTATTGGTAAAAATGCTTCTTTTGAGGTTCCAACAAGTGATCTTATTTTTGGTGCCAATCTAAAAATTCATGAGGGCTGCCTCAGATTGGCTGGGACACTTTTGACTTCTCAAGAACGGCTGCACCCATCGACTCAAAATGTGGTATACATGTTTTACCTACTGTGATTACAAGATGACTGCCCTGGCCTCTGTTTGGCTGTGGCATTTAGGACTTGTTCTCGGGAACAGCAGCACTTGTCGACTCCAATCTTGTTACAAATATTTCTTACAAGGTTCCTAACAAGGCTTCCTACTTCCGTGTCCATTATACAATCTAAGATGGCCGCCCTAACATCTGACAGGTTGAAAAAAACTTTCGATTTTTTTCTCAAGAACAGATGCGCTGATTGACACCAAAAGTTTTTGTATGAGGTCCCAAACACATATTGTTAATTTCGTGCCAATCAGAAACTCAAAGAAGACCAGTGTAGCCTCTGATCGGCCGAGACGTTTTCGATTTATACCCGTGTGACGGTTTGGGCCCAAGGGGCTTCTTATATAAATGATTAAAATCTAGTAAAAAATAATACTTTCCCCATTGAAAAACATTTACTTTTGTGGCAAAATACAATTCGGGAAAAATCAGTATTCTGCCATCCTTGTGAAATATATGTAGTTTGTGGTATTCAATAGGAAACGACTACATAAATTATCCTCTTATGTATCACGTGTTAACCCTTTCACCCCTAGGTAACTTTAGTAGACTCTACCATACATTGATCTGGAGGAGTCCATTATGGTCTACAGTGGCGAAACGGTTAAACAAGCATACAAACATAGTACAAAGATGCTACACCATTAATAGAAGCTGACTTCCGGTTTCAATATCAAAACCAGGTTGTATGTTTTAAGAAAGTGCAAGGAGGCAAACTTTGACAGCGTAATATATGAAGAGATTTTCTTATTGTTGATCTTATTCTATTAACATTTGAAAGATGAACATTTACGTTTTGTGCCAATAAATATACATTAACAATTTTACACTTTTGATACATTTCTATGTTTGTGTCATATATATTGTTACTTGGGTATGGTTATAGTGTACATGTGTTGTTGTCAGCTGCTTTAGCTTTGATAGTGTAATGAAACAATTTAAAATAGAGTTTTCAAACAAATATTTCCAAACTATTTATAAACATTTGAGCTGTACCATAAAAACAGAAATTGTGTGCACCCTTAATGACGAAGGGTATGAAAATTATGTAATGTATTAAATATTACTGGTAGGTGAAGTATTTACAATAGAAATACCGATAAGTATGATTTTTCTCAAGAGTGAAAATCTCGCTCCCTGCGCATCTTTTTTCAATTAACAAAATTATCAGATTTTTTTTTTTTTTTTTTAAATATTACAGAATTCATTTATGTTGCCATGTCATCAAGCTGACGTGTATAATTCCTCTTCATTGTGTTTATATTGCCTTTGATATTTAAATATCCTCAAAATATATAACCTCACAAAGTAGTGTACCCCATTACTACATCACTGTCGACTTATTTATTGGTCCGGTACGGACTGTAGAATTAATTAATGGTCCAATACAACTGGTCCTTGGACTAAGGTATTGGTCTTGTAGAACTTAACCATTGACGTAGTGGTCCGGTACAACTGGATCTTGGACTTAGTTAGTAGTCCAGTATAACTTGGCCTTTGACTTAAAACAATGGTCTAATGTCATTGGATCGTGGACTTAATAAATGGTCAAGTACAGCTTGGCTGTTGATTTCATTGTCCCTCCTGGTTAAAAGTCCATTGCAACTGGACAATGGACGTACAATGGACTAAGGAATTCGTTAACTGGTCATTGTTGTAGTTGTTTCCTAGAAATAAATTGAAGTTAAGGTATCAGTGAACAGCTGTTATAGGTGTTTTGCTATTGTTAGGAATTTATTAAGAGAAATATGAGATTAATGTTGTAGTGGAGTCAACTTGTTATTACCTTCATGCATTAAATATTTCTTTATATATTAAAACACATTGTTGTTCTTTTGTTTCCTATTTTTTACTCACCTGGCACAAAGCACCTCTGACCTTACGCTGTGGTGCAATGTACGTTGTCCGTTTTGCATTATGACATAAATAAGTACAATACTTTTCAAATAAGAAAAGTGTATGTTCCGCATAAAACTTGCTTTTTTAAAATGCTTAGCCTCTTGCGAAAAACAGTATACCAATCATTAAAACTATATAACCTGCGTGAACTATTCATTGTCAATTCACGGGAAATCGCATCAGGTTAAGGAAAGAGGCTAGAAACAATTATACCGACTCTGTAAATCACTTCATCTCCCCAGGCTTCGTTTGAACAGCATGTGCTAGTATTATCTGAAATACAAAATTGCTATAAAGAAAACTGAACTATTGATATTATTTCATACACAAACTTCCACCACGTTTATGGTGTTTTCGTTATAATTTCCAACGGATACATTGTTTGAATACTTACTACCCTGGTAAATGATCGTAACACACATACGTGATTGCACCTATACAATTTGGTAATTGATAGTGTGCCAGAAATTGATTACGCTGCACCATACAGTTGTTTGGTCCTTCTAGAACTCATCGGTGATAGAATTCCATCATGTTAAGACTGAATGATAAGGCTTGGCCTGATGCCCTATCCCTTTTCATATTTTTTGCAATAACATTTGTTGAAATGAAAATGATAAGACAATAGTATTGTACTCCATACCTATGGGATATGCAGGCAGTTTATGTGTACCACACATAAGGAAATTCTAAGTAAACAAGTCGCTGTCCTTCCAACAATACCTTGACGGGTGATATGTTTTAGTCCAAAAAAGAAGATTAAAACGATGAAGTACATGCATATAATCAATATTAGGTAACTTTCCCTAATATTCGAATTACAACACCACGCTCATGCGTCCAGGCAAAATTGCACACGTATAATACATACACTTACTAGGCGTATGAGGATCTGTCCGAGCTGTAAGTTACGTTCCTATCACAAAAACGGGCGCCTGTTCCTCCTATAGGACAACAATACTCGAGTAGTCTTCCCAAAATTTGCAAACTATTTCTTTTAAGGAACGATAAGGCCTAGAGTTCTGATATGAAGCTTATATATACCTGTAAACTGCTTTCTTTGAGGACTGAAGCGCTTTTTAAAATCAAACAGATTAACACATATGTACTTACTCTCAGAGGCATGGGTCAAATAGTGTAAAAACTTTAAAAAAAAAAAAAAAAAAAAATCCAAGTGCATTTGGCTCTCAAATCTTTTCATATTAATAACCTTATTTCAATGTAATAGACGTCAAATATGCAAACAGATACCGTAAGTATAAAAGTCCTGTTATCTAGCATGTATATGTTGAAGGCGGAAAGCAATCGTTCAAATATGTAGGCCGTTAATGTATTACAACACATAAGGAAATAACAAGTAAAAAACAACCCACAAATATATATTGCAAAAGCCTACAATACATACATAAAGTAAGTAGTCCCCTGAGGACCTGACTGAACTGTAAGGTATGTTCCTCTCAGGAGAGCGGGCACCTGTTCCTCCTATAGGATAATTAAACAACCAATCACTCAGTCGATGTGTACTTTGGTATATCTTTTTATTGCCCTATTTGCCTATATATTATAAATTGCTTTTATTATTACATGTTAATTTTTTTTCAAATCTTTCGTAAGCTTGCATACTAAACCAGTGTTCATGACAGGAAATATAAAATACACTCTATAATATAATTCATCTTACATTTTAATTTTCAGCATCTTATTTGATACCCGTTTTTTTCATTTGAGAGCTTGTCAAATAGTCGTTTTAATGATAAATGGAGTTTACTGTAATGTAGTTTTGTTCCACTTACTGGGGTATTTACCTATTCAGTACACCAATCCGTGTATTCTTCAAAAATACTTTTTGTATTTCATGTGAACAAATAGTATAATTTCCTTTTGGATAATAGATGTCCATCTTGGATCCCCACATGTGAGGAACTGTGTCGGTGTATGAGATAGTAATGTACAAACCAACAGAACGTACGTAAACTATTACCGTAGTAACCTATTGTCATGGCTGTGGGGTTTTATCCTGTCAAAAAGGCACGCGCCTGTCCCCCCACGCATGTACAAATAAACCACGACTTATTACTCGGTGTATACTTCTGTTTTCCTTGTTTGTATTTATTTTGTGAATTGATGTTCGAGCACGCGATTAGCTGTTGTATATTTTTTTAATGTCTTGAGACGGAGGGATATCCGACATACCAAAAGAACATATATATATCTCACATGTATTTTCATGTGATTTAATAGATCATTTGTCATAGATAATCACTTTAATGAACATCATTGTAACCTGTCGTCTACAGCTGTACTACTTCTTTGTTATAGCAACACCACAGCCTAGTCCGTACTATTTATAAAATAGGTCGGTATTCCACATAAACAAACAGCCAAGATGTGAATGTGATGTGGTGATGTCATTTCAAATCTAGTTGTTCAGTTATTTTGGAGACGATCGGAGTTGCTGTATTATGACTAAGTATTTTTTGCTGCCAAATGTTTTTATCCAACTTATAACAATATTTTACTAGTGACAAGTTTTTGTAGTTTTAGAAAAAAATCAAGGTTATAACTTGCATGTGTGAAAAGGAGCAGTAATGTGAATGCACTATGAAATTATGATAAATAGAATATTAATTGTACCTTAATGTGTATGAGTTTTAAGCTGCTAATCATTATTTTACATATAAGCATTGTCTCCTACTGGTACTGTGCGTGGTAATAAGTTTGAATCCATGATCGGGTGATGCTAATCGGGTGATGCTAATCACCTAAAGAGAAAATATAGCAAATAAATATTATTTTAAATATCAATTACACGTAATGAATGAAATGATAGATATGTATATTAAACCAGTTATTGTCTCTTCTCGAACTTTTTATTATTTAGCACTGAAGGATATCACTCTCATTTTGGACTATAAATGCAGGGTACCTCAGGGATCTATTCTGGGACCACTCCTGTTTCTTCGTTATATTAATGATATTACTGACAATGTTTCTACTAATATTAAACTTTTTGCAGACGACACTTCTCTGTATGTAATCATAGACAAAAAGCCAGTTCAGGCACCCCAGGATCTCTCGAATGACCTTGTAAACATTAGTGAGTGGGCATATATATGGGATATAAATTGTAACCCAAATAAATCTAAGTCAGTTGTATTTTCTAGAAAAACATAACCACGTACATCCCCAATATCCATCCAAAACAATCAAATCACTGATTCAAAAACACTTAAACATTTAGGACTAACTTTTACAGACGATGCATCATGAAAACAGCACATACAGATTATATATGAAAAAGCATACAACAGATTAAATATTCTTCGTTATATCAAATCTAAGGTAGG
>JAUMHH010002586.1:0-11494 GCA_032359455.1 Chlamys rubida
GCCCATGTGTTCTGATTGATGGAAAGAGTAACTTGACCAAGTTTCAGTTCAATCGCATGTGAATAACTTTGTAAAAATTGATGTTTAACGCAAATGTTGACGTGGTCGCCGCCGCCGGAAAAAAGCAATACCTTAGTCTCGCTTTCCTCGACTATCGTCGAAGGCGAGACAAAAACTGCAAGTGTTTTTTAAAACAATTAATCTAATACACACAGGATTTGTAAAATGGGTCAAACACAAACTGAAAAAGAAAGCTGCAATGCATAGGCCAAGGATTAGAACTCGGCAATCTAAACTAACACTTTCCAGTAAGTTACTGGTGATTGCCAATCACATCAACTGTCAGAAGTACCTATAGGTGAACTACGAATTTCTGTAGCCTTTATATGTGGGTGCACATTTTGGTATATACTGTGCCGTGTGATAATTGTACAAATCTTTTATTAAAAATATGACATAGCAATCGACTATATATAGTAAACACAAAACTAGACGTACATTTGTTTCCCAATGTGACTTGCTGAATATGTATTTTCGTTACATACACCAATGGATTTTTGGAATAATATTATAATGTTTTAACTCCTTACGAAATTATATTTCGATGACCAGATCCAAGAATATTCGGGTATTTCGGCCCTTCAGATAGTCTATTACACTAGGCTCTTGTTATAAACATTAACGTCTGTATGCCAAACAAGTTAGGCACACATTGTCAGAGTTATACGTATGCGTTAAAAAAACTAGCTGACCATTTTTACCAGGGCTTATATAATCTGTTGATAATTCGAATCGGTGTTAATAAGGTACGCCGAATCGGCATATCGGTGCAATTCCGCGAAAAATTCAATGTACTTCCATTAAACCAGCAATGTAAGAACGGTCTAATTCAGAAAAGCATCTTTTCTTGTAAAATTGAGAAGACACCTACACAAATGTTGCTGTCCTTATTCAAAATATAAGAACAGCATAGAAAATCCACCGGTACAAGTCGTTTAAACCGCCATCTTTGAACTACACGTGCGAATTTCAGACTTCTGCGCAAGATATAGCGCAGCACCGGAAGTTTACATTTCAGGTGACATTTCCCGGACAAATTTTGTGAAACGATTCTAGTTTCTGCAAAATTTCAATGTACCATTCCAGGTTTCTGATAATTAAATGATTCATTATCCATACATCTCCATTTTTCAAGTTTAGTAACACTTATTATAGCTATTCTACTTGCACAGGTAGAAAGGTCATGTTGATTGGTTTAATATTTGCCGCGAAATATAAAAACGAATTTGATTGGCTGTTTCGGGTAAAATAGGAAGTCACTGATGTGTACGGTACACATACTGTGTGTCACGCTATGCAAGGCTAGCAGTAGCGTGCGGTTTTCGATACGTAGTGTATATCATTTTATTTATAAGACAGTGTGTGCTGTTGTCAGTCCAACAAAATGAGATAGTAACAAAGTGGATATTCTGTTTTGGATTTTACCAGGCATTGCCACAGGTGTACAACACCGTTCATGGCCAAATGGATAAAATAGAAGGTAGGTGTTTGTTGTGCAAACGGTGTAAATATTACCGTAATACAGTGTTATCTGGACGAAACAGATCATTATACTAATGTTGACATAAGTCTTAACTCTTCCCATGACTGTCAGTGACAGTGTACATATTCATATGAAAAATAGGCGTTTTAAAAGGCGATATGATCGAGAGACTGCCGAATACATGTTTTACAGTATATATATATAAAATACATTTATATATATTTTTGAGTTTATTATTATTATAGTACGGTATATATGCACATTATATAAACCGTAATTTGATTGTATGAAAAATACCCATTACTTTCAGTTTGTTCCATAAATTTCCATTATGATGTAGGTCGATCATGAAACGGCCAATGGAGATATATTTATTTTCAATACTTTTATTATATTAGTTTTGAAGACACTCGAATTACAGGATATGTTGGACTGCAATTACTTCAAGGTTAAATTGTTATTTTTTTTTTATTATATTCATTTGTTTTTTAATTGTCTATTTGCTTTTTAAGTGGGAGGGGGCAGGGACAAGACACCTAGGTGGGGTGAGGTTTCTTTACTTATGTATATCTGAAATGTTATATAGTATTGATTTAATATATAAGGTATAAATCATTTATGATAATATCAAAGAATCTGTTGTTTGGGTATTCTGAACAATGAAAACAAATAAAAATGTGAGGCATCTGTCAGACTGAATAATATATAACACACAATTAATATACTTGAACCATACAGGGACCAGTCACTGTTGAATCCAATGATAAGCTATACATGTATGCATACATTGGCACCTATTTCAATGTATAGTTTTTATACAGAATTCATTTTAATTTAATATATATACTTCTTAAAAGAATAATATGCATAAATACAAGTTTTACATATTGATTACAAAAATTCACCATTCTTCATAAATGAATGCTTCTATGAATAGAAAGATGAAATATTGATTGCATGACATGACACCTGGAACAAACAGAGTTGGCTGATTTGCATGATTTATTGATTTTTCGTAGATAAAATTATTTGGAGACAGCTTGCTTATCATGATTATTTGGAGACCGCTTTCTCAATTAAATATCAGACTAAGGAAAATTATGAAAGGTTTAATTATTCGTAAAAAATATATTTTTAATTATTCGTAAAAAATATATTTTTAATTATTCATTAAAAATGTCTTTTTACGAATTGTTCAAGAACTGAATTAATCAGTTTTAGGAATTGTTAAATGCTGTTCCTAAAAGTGATGTCAGCAAAAGAAAAGTTAATATGTTTCACAGGACTAATTAGAATTACCTCCAATGTGTAATTATTAGTGTGGGGTATGTCATGATTCAGGTGCGCAGTGACCCGGTTGTAGGTAAAGATTGTAGTCAAGTAATACAATCAACCCAGAAATGGCAGAATTGCATGATTACACTACATTATAGGTAACAGACAGCTGGAATTTTAAAGGTCTTTCCTGTATTCATCTGAATTCTGTTAAGAAGGCATTTGTTTGCAATAGACCTTGTGTGATCTACAGAATTGAAGGTGGAGTGTTGATGTCCTCGGCTAAGTTGTGATCATTGTGAAGGCCGATAGGCTAGCTAGGTCATATGGTAATAGTCTAGGATTATAACCACAAAACTAGTATTTGTCAATATCTGCAGGAAAAGGATTTTTTTCCTTTCAAAATTTTATTTCGATTCACTTCGACGCTTCGTGACTTGTACATAGCTATAGGTGTATCAGGGTTTTCCATCAACATGACATTTAGCAATTTCGCGCGAAAAATTGCACTTCTTTTTCACAGGAAAAATGTATACTTATTGTATAAATAATATACCTGGTACATCTTGTTTTATATTAAGAAAACAAATATATAATATCCATATGCAATGAACACTAATTACTACTGTGAAAAAATATTTTACCATAGGTAAATTGTCAAATTTCTGAATATTTTTCTATCAAAACAAGACAAAATGTCTCTATTTCATGAAAGCCTGACAATATTTAGGACAGATTTGGTCTATACCTCCAGTTAGCATAGTTCGATAATTCTGTATTTCTATATCTTTGTAGTTTTCTCGTATTTTATAATTTTTTGAAGAATTAAAATTAGAGATTCAGTATCCTCACAATTTTCTTATAAGTCTGAAATTTAATTTGTGTTGTTCTTATACCACCTCTAAAAAGTTGAAAATTACCCAAAATATTTAGCATTGTAATATACTAAGGCCTAAAAAAAATACATGTGTTTCCGCTAACCCGACCGACCCTATATTTTGGTGCCTACCCTGAAGTGTTTTTGACCATTTTTAAGGAAGGACTATTAAAGTCAGGTTTCTATCTCTATTATAGCATTAGTAAAAACTATTTAAAAATAAAAATAATTTCCGACCGACCTACCCTATTTTCTTCTGGCATGTTAGCGGAAACACAGGTATTATTTTTTTAGGCCTAAGGCCTGAGGGTCTCTTGTTTGCGGAATTTTCAGCTTTATTAGCCCGCCATCATCAGATGGTGGGCTATATTTCAAATCGCTCTTTGTCCATGGTCCGCTGTCCATAAACAATCCTTGTTATCGCTATTTTTTGAGACGTACTGTAAGGATTTTTCTCAAACTTTATGTGTATGTTCTCCTTGGCCCCTAGTTGTGCTCATTTGATTTTGAGTCTGATCCAGAAAACAAACTCGCCAGACAGCAATTTTTGATTTTGACAGGTGAAATTTGTTATCAGAATTTCTTGAAAAGTGCTGGAATTATGAAAGAGGAAAAGGGGAAGAAGGGAAAAGTAGAGAAAAGATCTGTCTTACATGGAACTAATAAATATCATTCAATGTTGAGCGCCAAGATTCCTCTGGGATCTCTTGTATGAGTATCAACTATTTATCTATTATCTTTGTCATCCTAAGGCACTGATTTTATTTCTGTTCACAGGGTGGTTCTTCCAGATTACTCAGGGTAAAGTTTCCTTCGTCAAAAAAGGAAGATGAAAAGAAACAAGAGAAAAAAAAGTCTGCCGCAAAACGGGCAAAAAAATACAGGAGATGCATAACAAATGATCCAATAAAATTACTAGAGTATAGAAAGAAGGAAACAGAACGGAAACGAAAACAACGTTTACAACCTTTAACAGACAAACAACTTGAGAGACGACGTGAAATGGGGAGGGTAAGAGAGCACAAGCGGCGACAAAAACTAAAGGAAGAAAAGGAAAACTCTGGGAAAATTGACATAGCTGCTAAGCGTCTTACAAGAAAAGAACATTTAAAAAGAAAAGGGTATCAAAATATGAAGAAACAAGAGGAAAGAAGTAAGATGTCTTCACAGAAGAAAAGGAGAATTCGCGAGAAAGACAATATGAGACATAAACAAAAAAGACAGGAATTAAAACAAAAGCAAAATCGGATTTTGCAAAAAAGAGATACTCCTCCATGTGCTGATACCTCGTTTAATTCAAATGCAACAAGGCAGGCTGCTTTTCGTGCCAAAACAGGGTTACCTCGAGATGCAAAGAAGTTTGCAAAAACCCTTGCATATATAGTCAGAAAGTCATCGCCGAAAAAAACCACTGAACTCAAGAAGCTAGGATTGTCAGCCGATTTTAGCAGTAGTAAAAAAGATGCCATGTATGTGAAAACTTTGAGCAAGGCCTTTGAAGAGCTCCGAGAAAAAAGAATTGAAAAATCCAGTCAGCAAAGGCGTTTTCTTGCAAAAGCACTACAGGTATGTAGAAAATACAGATCAGTTGGAGCTATTGCAAAGGATATGAAAATATCAAGAGGATTTCTTTCCCGATATACATCAATTATAGCCCCAACGATGGATGATACTTTGGACTTAAACCGCCTTAAAAGAAAGGACGTCATCAGGCCGGAAGTGCGAGAATCTGTAAAGGATTTTTTTTCTAGACCAACTGTATCAACTGCCATTCCAAATCAGAAAAGTGTCAGCAAAAAAACACTAGAACCTTCCAGGGTACTCCAAAGGCCCATACAAGAGGTCTTTCAAGAGTACAAAAAGGAAAACCCGAATGTTAAAATTGGCAGATCAAAATTCCATGCCATTCGACCAAAATCTGTGTTTACAACACATAGACAAAAACACTTTCAGTGTTGTTGTGAACCATGTGAGAACGTGAAAAAGAAACTTGACACTTTGAACAAAATGTGTGACGACATGGGACAACAAAAACTGAAAATAAAAAACAAAAAGGAACTTTTGGATCTGACAATGTGTGAAACTACAGAAAAATATCATAGAATTGAGTGTGTCAAAAGGATTTGTGAACATTGCAGTGTGAATATTTTGGACAATTATCTCAAGCCATTGCAAGACTCCAATCCTGAAAGAATGGTAACATGGAAAAGATGGACCACTGTGGATCTGCCAGGAAAAGGATCAAAAACAATGAAAGCAAAAGTTGTCAAGGAAAGTTGTGGTACTTTTGAAACATTTTGTAGTGAATTAAAACATGAGGTAGAAAGACTAGCACTCCATATCCATACTGCCTTTTGGCAGCAGGAGGTATTCCAGTCAATTACAAATCAAATCCCAGATCAGTCAGTTGTACTTAACATGGACTTCTCGGAGAACTATACAACATTTTTCCAGAGAGAAGTAAGTTCCGCACATTGGGTACAAAATCAAATAACCATACATCCTATTGTGTCTTTTTACAAATGTCTGGACGAGGAGTGTGAAAATGAAAAGCCTATCCAGGAAAGCATGATACACATTTCCAGTGACCTGGTTCATGACCACCATGCTGTCCAAAACTTCTTTGAAAAGTCTGTCATTTATTTGCGAAATGAAAAAAACATCCAATTTAGTCATGTACATGAATTCACAGATGGATGTGCTAGCCAATACAAGTCCAAAAACACTTTTGTAGACTTAAGCTTTGGTGAATCTGACCTACAGCTACAGAGGGAACGACATTTCTTTGCTTCGTCTCACGGGAAAGGTCCATGTGACAGTACAGGGGGTGTAATAAAAACTGCTGCACGGAGGGCTGTGGTCATCGGGAAAGCTGTTATCAGCAATGCAGAAGATTTGCACAAATACTGCCAAGAAAATCTTGTGAAAGGTGAAAAGATAAACAATCGATGTAATCACAACCGCAGAACATTTTTCCTTTCTACTTCTGAGGATATTTGTCGCAATCGACCAGAAAGGGAAGTTACAACAACAGTTAAAGGCACAAGGTCTTTCCACTCTGTGCGTGGTGTCTCACCAGGAGAAATATCTGTGAGGGAATTAAGCTGTCCATGTCCTAATTGCCGAAGTCAGGATGGTGAATGCTCTGGAATTGTTGGAGAGAGAACATTGCAAAAGCTAAAGCTTTTAAAGGCCCCTCAAAAGTCAAAGACTTCTGGTAATCCTAGAAGGATGGTGGCTTCAAGGACTGTGACTCCTGGAAGGTCGAAAGTTCAAGAAAAGTCTAAGGCAAAGGCCCCTGAAATATTGAAGGATCTAGTAACGTTGAAGGCTCCTGAAAAGTCAAAGGCTACTGCAAATCATGAGGCCCATGAAAAGTCAAATCCCGTAAAGACAAATGATCCTGAAAAGTTGAACTTGAAGGCTGCTGAAAAGTCAAAGGCCCCTGCAAAGTCAAAGGCCCCTGCAAAGTCAAAGTCAAAGGCCCCTGCAAAGTCAAAGTCAAAGGCCCCTGCAAAGTCAAAGGCTCCTGCAAAGTCAAAGGCTCCTGAAAGGATGACAGCATTGAGGTTTAAGGGTCCTGAAATATCAGCAAAACCTGTGGGGACAAATGATTCTAGAGCCGATTATTTCAATAGATGTTTGGAATTTTTACAGCAAGCACAGGACTTTGATGATTTACAGGCTAAGTCATTATTCATTTACGAATCAGAAAGGTACCAATCATTTTCTATACAGAAAGGCAACATCAGTATTGTGGACAACAAATTGAAAGCTGACAAGATAGCAATGGAACTTCATGGACAAATCTCAACAAATCATATGCCAGTTATCGTAGTAGCTGATGGCAACTGTCTTCCTCGATCTATTAGTGTTGCATGTATTGGTGATGAGAGATACCATATTGAAATTAGGACCAGAATAGTTGTTGAACTGTGTTTGGGGGTAGATGACTATACTGACAATGAATTTCTCAAAAGAGGGGGAAATTTCAGCCAAAAAGAAGCAGAGAAGCTACTGACATTGTACACCATGTTTTCATCTCAGTACACTGCAGGAGACCAGATAACTCCCTCAGTTTCCCGCCGGATTTTCCAAGAGGAAGCAATGGATGTCGTTAAACAGGGGTCCTTTATGGGAATATGGCAGCTGTTTGCTGCTTCATCAGTACTTGGTTGTAAGCTGTTATCTCAGTATCCCAACATAGGATCAGAAGTGGTGAGACAGAGTTCTACAAGAGGTGACATGACAGAAGTACATTGGATTCCCAACCACTTTGTTCCTCTAATAATGGTGTCAACTGAACCTGAAACAGACGAACGATCATTAGATACAGTCAACTGTATGCCTCAATCCCCAGCATTTGATATGGAATATGACGATGAAACAGATTTTTTTGAGATTTCTGGGTTGAGTGGAATATTGGAATCTCTTGAAAATGGGGAGGATTTGAGCTTTTCGTCATTGATGTCTACCACAGCTGACTCTCCTTCACTGATGTCTACCACCGTGGCCCCGATGTCTACCACAGCTGACTCTCCTTCACTGATGTCTACCACCGTGGCCCCGATGTCTACCACAGCGGACTCTCCATCACAGATGTCTACCACAGCGGACTCTCCATCACAGATGTCTACCAATGTGGCCTGCATGTATTCCACTGCCAAATCTCCGGTTTCGGTTTCAATGTCTACCCCAATCACCTCAGCGGCACTGATGTCGGACGATAAGGAATTCGAACAGAAGAGCCCTACTCCTACTGGACAAAGGTAATGTATTATTTTTTGTTGCTTTAATGTTATAGTAATGTAAGTTAGCATGTGTGTATCTTTTAGTATAGAGAACAATTAAGCCTACCCTGGTAAAAAGTTGTATTTAAACAACTAAACCTTTATTTAAGAGATGAAACCAAATTGAAAACACATCATTGGTTTTGAAATATAAAAGATAATACAATTTATATGCATATTTTAGTGAACTTTTTCTAGATGTTTTATAGCTTGTCTTTGGATGCATACTTTTTCTATGTTAAGCATGTTAAGAGGTACATGGTGGCTCAGTTGTCACAAGCCTCTGACCTCTGTTCCTAGTTGAACTTTAATTTCCCTCAGTGATTTTCCCCCTAGAGTGACAGTTGCCAGTAACTTGCTGCACGTTGATAGTTTACACTGGTTTCCTCCACCAGTAAAAAAAAACTGGCACTGTCTGCATATATATTACCTTACTAAGTTACTGTGTCTATCATATATATATATTAAACACTACTTCCATTCCATACAACATGTTAAAATTGTCTTCTCAGATATCCTCCGGGTACATTTATTTCTGTATCACATGGAAACACCATTTATCCAGCTGTTGTAAGTCAACATCAAGATGTTCATTGTTTGGTTGTTGAGTTTTTCTGATTTACTTTTCAAATTTCAGACTGAAATCTTGTTCTCATGATTAACTTTGCATCCTGTATTTTTAGCCCGCCATCATCAGATTGTGGGCTGTTCAAATCGCTCTTTGTCTGTGGTCCGTCCATAAACAATCTTTATTATTGTTATTTCTTGATAACTACCAGAAGGATCTCTTGAACATGATGTGTAGGTTCCCCTAAGTCCCTTGTTGTTTCCATTCAATTTTGAGTTTGATCTGGAAAACAATGGCCGACAGACTGCCATCTTAGATTTTATAGTTGAAATCACTATTTGAGTATTTCTCAAAAAGTTCTTGATAGATCTTTCTCAGATTAACTGTAGGTTTACCTTTCTTTTAAATGATTGAGAGAAAAAGAGGAAAGAAATATGAGGAAAATAGATAAAAGGTCAGTCGTATAGTCCCAATAGAGATAATTCAATGGTTGGCGTCAAGATCCCTCTTAGCTTGGATTTCTTGTTTTAATAGTTTAAGGGTTCATACTGTACTTTCTGGCAGTGGATGAAAACTAATATCAATAATCATGGGGGAAAATTCAGTTTTATTTGTTTTCTTGTTCTGTTTTAAACTTTGCAGTATATCATAATATTGTTAATCTTGTTTTAGTATCATATCTATATGTTTGGATGAATAAAATATTTTTCAATGGAGAAAAAATAATAACATGAATATTTCAGTCAATTGCTAAAAGTTTATTTTGATTAAGTTATTAATTTAGTTAAATATTACAGAGATGTCTGTATGTGAGGAAATAAGGTACATTTGTAGATGTCTGTATGTGAGGTAATGAATAAGGTGCATTTCTTAATAAGTGAAAATAGACACACATGATCAAATATTGGGTTAATTTATATTATGTTATAATAAAAATGTTACTCAAAACTCATTAATATTGCCTCCTTTAATGTTGGTATGAAATTAATTATGTATGATATTATTATTATGATTGATTTTGTAGGTGGAAGATTGGCCTTTCATTTATTACTATTGTGGTGCACGTGGGAAGAAAGGTGGTTGGTGCCTGGACGATATAAAACATACCGTCATAGAGGAGGATGTTGTGGGAATTTTGTCCCCTCCGGATATAAGAGGATTGGGATCAAGATTTTTTTATTACTTTAAAGGTACGAATGTAACAAAGAACCTATTATAATGTAGTTACTTAAACTATCAATGTCTTCAAATCAAGTATTTTGGATTGAACAATAATTAGTTTATCAAATAATATAACTAATATTGTGTTTTATCGCTAAACAATACATTAGGACATGAACAACTATTTACACCCAATATATCCCAGCAAGCTTGAAATGAAGACACTGCAGACTCTCCTAACTTGGCTTCGTATAAATTTAAACCTTCAGTACTGTATTCCTTTTTAGATTAAGCCATCTTGTTAACCAGACGCTTGTTTAATAAGGGTTTCAGTGACTGAAATTGACTTCAGACGTTTTTGTGATCACAACTGAAGTCTGCCCTTTTGTATAGGTTGATTGTGCATTACATTGTCTTGTCTCTTGGATAATGATTTCAATTTGTACTGTGTTTGACAATGTTGTATTTCTATGCCTTTTTTTCTTTCAGATCTACCAAAACACAGCAATTAATGAGGAGCTTGAAGATATGACACATTAAAGTCATCAGAACTCTGTCTCGCTACCTGAAAATTCAGTTCAAATTGACATTCACAGTCATCAATATTGAATTTGACATGTGGGACTTAAACCTTCATTGGTTCAAGATTTGTCGTTTGTAATGAAATGCTCTAGTATAGTTAATATATGATGCTGATACATGTATTTGGTATGAGGATTGTTTGGGGTTGTGTGATTCATATAGCAGAGTGAAGTGTGTATGTTTTATTGGAAGTTTGCTACAGTATGTATTGAAAATTCATACAGCAGTTCAACAGTTCAATATTTTCTCATTTTTAATTTGAATTTTGACCTATTATGGGACTTCAACTTTAAATGAAGGTTTGCTGACATTTGGTATAAGGATACTTTGGGGTTGCGCGATTCATTTAAATTGGAATTTAAAATCTTAACTTTATGAAACTGCTGTGTTTCAGATGGTTGTGCATGTTTGAAGTATCAATAAGTAATTTAGAAACAATTAGTATTCAAATGAAATATGTCATCAATAGCCAACATGTACTTGATGTTACATGGTGTGTCTTTGATCATGTTACAGGAAGTGTCCTTGATGTTACATGGTGTGTCTTTGATCATGTTACAGGAAGTGTCTTTGATCATGTAACAGGATGTGTCCTTGATGTTACATAGTGTGTCTTTGATCATGTTACATGGTGTGTCTTTGATCATGTTACAGGAAGTGTCCTTGATGTTACATGGTGTGTCTTTGATCATGTTACA
>JAUMHH010002597.1:0-11494 GCA_032359455.1 Chlamys rubida
GTAACTTTAGTAGACTCTACCATGCATTGATCTGGATGAGTCCATTATGGTCTACAGTGGTGAAAGGGTTAAGGTAGGGGAAAATTATATTTCTTCCATCCTATTATTTCAGTCACAACTCCACCGACAGTAGTGTAAACAAAAGCACATGTGGGGTATGAATATCGTCATTCACTTTTGATGACGCCAGAATTACCGGTGACACATTTTAATGATCAGCACGCGAGGCTATCTCTCCATAGGGGGTGACAAGCTGATCATTCCCAGCTAAAACGGGAGACACATCTGTGAAGGGTGGGAGAAAATGTCATTCAAAAGTTCACTCCTTAGAATGAATATGCAGACTTGAAATTGGTTTGACTCTTCATGGAGCAAAGACAATTTAATTTGTATTTGTATGAAGGTGCTGGCTCCCTTGCAGGTAGAGGAGTCGGACCCAATAGGTGAATATAAAGGCTTTCGAAGAACACATTACCATCTGTATGGCTGTTGCAAGGATGTAAAATCCTTACAAAAAATAATGTAATAAAACACAAAAACCAGTGACAGGTTTTTATGTAACTTTGGATAAAGCATCCCTTGATTATTCTTTCTAGAAAGTAATGGCTTTTGGACAGAAATTCAGAGCCTTATAGAGGAAATTTGCATTCATTTAGAAATGATGACTAGATCTTGTATTTTTTTTTTTTAAAGTTGCCTGATGGTACTCACATGCAGTGTGTAACTTTGGGCACTTTCAAAAATTCTGCTTAACCAACACAACCGGCATAACCTGAAAAAAAGGCCAGTCCTATTTCTTTGTAAAACAGGGTCTATTCACACATATATTTCAGAATAAGTTATAAAATTTAGCTCACATGTGAAAGAAGAATATATTATTCTTGATTTATTGTGATATATTTGTCACAAACTAGATACTGAGCTCTGTGTAGGTTGCCCGACTTCCATGGCATGCGTTCAGTTATCTTCCCTTTCTACAAAGTTATGTCTCTTGGTTCATAAACATGACATTGAATAGAAAATGCAAGAACATTTTTATTTTTTATTCAATTCCTTCCAAATTTGGTATGGTAATACTAGAAGCAATAATGTTTTACATATATAACGTAGTTTTTTTTTGTCAGGTTTCAACTTTCACAGCTTCAACTTAATCTTACCCCTTACATCACAGCCTCGTTCTCTCAAACTTCCTAGGTGGTGGGGGTATTAGTTGTCCCCAGGACGACAGGTCTAGTTTCAACTGGAATACCAGAAAACAACTTTTGCTTGCGGCATACACTGTCAGTTACAATTGTCAAATTTTGTATGTTAGTACTTCCTGGCATTCCAGAGAGTCTTGTACATGTACCGATATTTGGTCTCCTGCCCTACTACCGATATATACAGTAACATCTTCAATATTTGGAACTTTACAGGACCATCAGGAAAATTTTAAACATTGAGACTTCAAGTCACAAATGTTGAACTTTGAACATCTTTGAGGTTGTGTATATACTGCATTAGCCCAAATGTGATTGGGACAGAACACAGACAGGAAATATAATTTGGACTCTGTATATATATTGGATTTGAAGCTATTAAAAAATATTTCTACACGTAGCTGTATTTATACACTGTAGTTTGCATGTTTAGGTGTTAAGATGGCCCCGGGGCATTTCAATGTTCTCATAATGGTTATTGTTTTACTGCAATTTATCAGTTTTAATTTTCAATGTTTTCATAATGATCAGACCTACATTATAATTCAAAACAGCAGGAAATCTGACTCATTAAAGTTTGATTTTATAAAAGGAATATCATTGGTGTAATCTGGACTTTGCGCTAAGTTCGAAACGTCGAGACATTCAGATCTACAAAGTTCAATTTATGGAAGATTAATTGTACAGGGTGTCAGGGTTATGACCCTGTGAATTGTTCACACTGCTTTTCTTTTTTTATCATTTTATATACATATAGTATGTATAATACAATTTTACGTATTACAGATGTCCTCAGGAGAAGGGAGAGTTGTACAACAAAACACTGCCACACAACACCAGCCTTCAGCTGAAGGTGAAACTGGACCAGCAAGTATGGCCTGTAGTTTAGTGACACCCTCAGGAGTCAGTATACCACCACCAGCCAATCAGACCTCACAACCAGCCAGCCAGATAACATCGGGAAGGTCGCCATCACAATCAGGTGGTTACACAGCAACAGGGAGTTCAGCATCGCAACAAGGAAGTAGCGTGGGGATGTCAACTGGCCAGTGTGGAGATGATGATGATATCCTTATGGAGACAGCAGATGCTCCAGCTCCAGTGACTGGTATGTTATCTGATTTTTGTGGTTTAGATCAGATGATTTTAAAACCATTCCATTTATAGCTGTCAATATTTAATTCTTTGATTGTTTTGAAAATATGTTCACATTTTCTTAGATTCTATTTCTACAATACACGCAAGATTTGATATATTATTGTATTTGATGACACCATTTTATCGGGCATCTGACTTGCCGTCCACATTGTTTGAATCGTAATCATTTGGAGGTCGATATCACTTTTCAGGTCCCTATACTGGTAATTACATATTCACTTGTCTTATACAAGTCCATATTGGTCATATTGAACCACTGTTGCATCAACTGTTGTATGTGGCATTAAAAGCTGCAATGAAAAGTAATGACGTTTGGAACCTGGGGAGTATTCCTATATTTTAGGTGCAATTGCTCTGTTTGGACCATTCTAAAAAATACAGCATAATTTTAGTAACTCTTTAAGTTTGAGTGTTAAAAATTGAAAAAATATTATCTTATTTCCAATTTCCGTATATCAGTTCATGTAATGTTGGAAGTAATGATTGGTTGATTATCAAACATAATAAACAAGAAATAATCTAAAATAAACTGAGTCATTAGATAAAATAATCAGTCATTTAAAAAATTTTCAACCAGAATAAAAAAGAAATAATCTAAAATCAGTCATTTAAGTTCAGAAATGACACAGCATGTCTTGTTTCTGTCTCAAAAACACTTGGAGTTAGCGTAATACTTCCTAACTCATTTACCCCTGAAATTTCATAATGAACTATTGCAACCTTTGAATTGGAAGAGTTCAAATGTGTCTTCAGGTATGAATGAGTTATTATAAATACAAATCTTTATTTTACATCTCGCAGAATAGAAGAGCTTTTATTACCATTTATTGACTATGTTGAATATTAATCAATCAAAAATATAAGAGTATCTAGATTCAAAGCTTTTCACATACTTGTAGTTGATAACATTTAATTAAAAAAGATTACTGTATTTTCAAAATGAGAAATACACATCTTAAATTGGCCTATAACACAGATTACATACACCACCGATAACCAATCAGTTTGTGACAGTAAAAGTCATTCTCATCTTTAATCAGGCCATTTAACTTCAAGACTATCAAAATAAGCAACCCTCATTGCCTATAAAATGGGGTGGGAAGTGGTGGGGTTTAAAACAGCAGAGCACGCTGGCTGAGCTAAAGCGGCCATGATGGCTAGCAGACACACAACAAAGAAGAGTTTGCCAAGGGGGAGATAACCAAGATACTCCTGCCGATAGCTAAGCATTGTTCAATACGATAAAATTCAATTTATTCTAAATTATCAAATTGAGATGGGGTTTTTGTCATAACCTGACATTAGTGATCATGATATTTTGTTGGCTATATATCTAGTAAGGTGACTGTACATGAACATTGTTTTTGTGTTTTACAGAGATTCGGACAGCTTACCAGCGAGCGTTTACAGAAAGACCAGTAAGTTGTAACCACCCTACCATTATTATAGCCATTGTTACTTCGGGTGTGTTTTTTTAAACAGAACGACCAGTTTGGCTATTTTCGGAATGCAACATGACGGATATGCAAATGTTAATACAGGCCTTTCACAGGGATTGCCAGAAAACAACATAAAATCTAGGTCCTAGCTTCCTCATTTCATAAACAAACAACTGTTTGGAGCACAGTAAACAAAGACTGCCCTATACTAGCTAGTGGAGTCTTATTGATTTTGAGGGTTGTGTGGCTAACAGTGGGTTTTCAGTTATTAATTTATTTCAAAATTCATGTTCATGAATCTGCTTGTATTCATACATAAGTACATTTCAAATTCCTGTGAAAGGAAAATTATCTTTTGGAAAATAACTTCTGTATCAACAAAATAGGCTCCATTTTTTTCCTTAAATGACCATAGCTGTTAATAGGATGTAAAATACAAACAGATTAACCCAACACCTTTATAAGTATATATATGTGGACACGTTTATGAAGGAAAGTTTTATTTGTACACAAGCATTATAATATAAATGTAAATTGTATTTTGTTTAATAATAATAGTAATAATTTGAGGTTCTTATATACCGCTTTTTCACAACCTAGTTTGTAGGTCGTCTCAAAGTGGTTCACAAATTATTATCCGTGGTTATAGGGCCTTTGAAACCAGCCAATACTTTTCTCAACTCCCTGGGGAGCATACAGCCGGAGCTGCCATTTCGGCGCTAACAGCTAGAATTCAACAATTCTTGCACTGCCCAACCACGTACTCATTTACAGCTGTCAGAGTAGACTGAAAGAAGCGGAGTAAAGTATCTTGCTCAAAGATACAACACAGTGCTGTGGCGCGACTCGAACACGCAACCCTTCGGTCACGAGCCCGGTGTCCTACCACTAGACCACTGTGCCTCCATTTTGCCAGTACTACTTGGGGCTATTCCATAATTTATTGTATGGGGGAGGTGGGAAGCACCTGTATTAAATTAATAATATATTGTGGTAGTGGGGTTAAAACAAGATCTGCCTACCATTCCTTTAAATATTTGATGGGTGGTGGGCTCTCTGAAAAAGTGCCTCCCAACCCTCCCCTACGGTTAATTCTGGAACAGTCCTTACTTTATAACGCAAACAACTATGCATTGAACACTAGTCAAAGAAAACAATTTATCCACCCATACTCACATGTCTTTACAGGCCAGGAAGATCTCCTCAATAAGCTTCATGTCGTTGAGCTGTAAAGCACAGCGTAAGGCCTGTGGAAACTGTTTGAACTTTCTGTACAGATCGACAGCTGTCCTCAGCAGGGTAAGGTTCTCTGGGTCGGGGACATATGGCACACAACTACGGAAACAGAATATTTCCTTCTTAAGAACTAATGAAAAAAGTTCAGATTTTTAACTTATACAGGATATTTCCAACTGATTTTACTCCACCAATTGTACAAATATTTTTTTTTTATTCTTTACTTACTCTGCCTCTATAACCATTATAAGGTTTCAATTTAAGATGCATTTTTTGCTTTAATTATATCGACCCTTTGCAACGTTATGAGGAAGGATGAGGCTTAGTGAAATTGAATTTTCCAGCTTTTTCCATATTTTAAATATGTATTCATGTGTCAGCATACTAAAATGTGCACTTAATGATAAGTTGTATTTATAATCGAAAGTCAGTTGCAATACACACTGACTTTATTTTAAAGTTAGATTTGAAGTGATGAGAGAAATTGTTTGTCAGGACAAAGGAAATCTTACCTAGTCAGATAGAGACACACACGGGGGTAAGCATTCTCATCCACGTAGTTATGGAGGATGTCAAGTCGCTCAATTTCCATAAGGAGGTCGCAAGCCTCAGCCTCTGCATTGTGGTCCATATGGTAAGGCACCACCTCTTTTGTCATTGTCAGCAGCGAGTCTCGCATGGAACTATTTGCCTCATCAGTGTCCTGCCACTCAAGTGCAATCTGGCCTGCTAAATGTCTGTCAGAAAAAAATCAAAATATGATCAAACACAACCTTTCATTACTGTAGAATTTGACTTTTGTTATCCAATCAAAATTTTTTTCTGAAAAAATAATGAATTTGATTCACTGGAACCTTGGAGATTTTCTCGAGGACACAGAAATACACTAATTTCTTTAATTAAGAAAGATAGACAATGATACTAAGCCCCAGTACCTGACATATTCGTGACCCCAGGATCCAATCTCTTCTTTGGAGCCATGGAGGCGATACTTCAAACTTTCTCGACCATCACTCATTGTCATACCCATGACTGATACAATATCTGCACAAAAGCGCTGTCAATGTAAAACAATATTTATTAGTACATGTTTTACACTATATGGACAAAACTTTACCATGCAAAAAACTGGATGCATATTGAAAATCAAATTTCTTTGTTTATGTCATATATGATTATTTCATTAAACTTTTTTTATACTGTAGGTCCAAATCCCATTTACCAGCACACTGCTGGAACAAATGCTGCCCAATAATAGTCACTTCTCAGATGTAAAACCTACTTCAGTAATAACTTATATATGCCTAATATAAAACTGTTCTTCAATTTTATGAAACAACTCTAACTGACATTGATTGTTTGTATGTAAACGAGAATAGGTACATATCAGGAATGAAAAATAAAAACAAAAGTAATGCAATCAATGCATAGATTAGTGTTTATTTCTTTATTTTGTGATAGGTACCTATGAACTGACAAAGGTTAACCTATACCAAGAGTGTATGAAATATAAAGCTAGTGTTTTGTTGAAATATGTTAAAAACAAAATTTGTTACAATATCTCAATAGTATGTATACCTTTGTTTCAGTTTCTGTAATTTTTTCATAGACCTCCTTAAGTGTATCATAGTGGGGTCGAAGAAACTTGAGGGGTTTTGGCACAGACGTCATGGATGTGGTGGAAGCTCTAATCTGTGACCGTAGACTTTCCAGGGCTGGCTTGTATAGCTTCTGGTCCGATTCCTACAACCAATATCCGACAGTCACTACCCACAACAACCATAATCTTATGTTTACATATGGTATGAAATAGGTGAACGCAATAAAATACTTATCGTAATTTTTACTGGAGTGGGAATTTCTGTAAACTCTTTCCAAGGCCAACATAATCAATGATACATATATATACCTGAAAAATATTACAATACATCCATGAATATGATCTTTTAGTATTGGTTAAAATAACTTTGAAAATCTCACCTTCAGACGTTCCACCAACATGTTCAATTCTTCTTGCAATTGCTTGTCTTCTTCAGACTGAAAAAAAGAAAAACACATTTAATAATAATACATATATAACACCAGCATACATGCCATATCTAACAATTAGTGAGACTCATGAAAATTGCTTCAGAAAAATTCCTCACGGTGTGAGACACATTTCTCACGAATTTCTATCAGGCTCATGAAAAGAAAAAAGTTTGGTCAATCTTATTGAATAAACAATAGCTACATGGATTCACACTGACCTTATCACTGAGACTCATTAAAAGCTGGTTATCGGCAAAAATTAAAGTAGCCTGCTATTCATCAACTTTGAACCAGCATTTTTTTTTTTAATATGTATAGGCTTTACAGGCTATTTCAAGTCAAACACAGACCTATTTCTAAACTTAGTGAGAACACTGTCACAATAACATTATAATTATTAGTATTTTTTTTCAAAGACTAACAGTAAAAGATACATCAGAGCTTACAGTACTTAAGTTAAAGATTACCTAGAAGTTCAGGAGCACCCAAGGGAACATGTTTTCCCAATTGGTTATTGTATGGTATTGTTAAATGTATCATAATAGATGTAACATATCTATTATGTATTAATTACATTATGTGTGAGTGTGTGTCAATGTTTACACAATATATTTATCCAACCGTTGGAAGAATTATATTATCGTTATAGCAGCATTAATTTCAATGACCACCACTCAACGGTTATCATCAAAATATATTGAATATTAATTTCATATATATTGAAATGTTTTGAACTTATGTTTTCCAACATCTAGCCCTAGAGCAGTGCACTTTTTGTAAATGAGTAAAAGAATGGAAACATCCATCTTCAGTACTGGGTTTTGGAATCACAGTACTGTATGGTAACTACTTATTACGATAGCACTTTACATGTAAATAGAAAATACTGCATTATTGAAGAATGATCACATTGTATCTGGGGATATATTTTGATTAAAACATACATAAAGTAAACGTTTGGATAGGTTACACAATAATCGAAATACCATTTTTTGTTTCAAAACGGTTATTGGAATTAAGAGATATCTATGCAAATTAATAAAAATCTTTAAAAAATCATTTACAAAGACATTGCATTTTGAAACATTTTGTGACACAGCAGATTTGAAGACATTCTAACTACAGCAGGCGTGGGTGAAGCAAACCATTATGTTTTCTAAGATATTACGGACGAGTATTTAAAATGGGATTATTCCCTCAATAAAAAACGTGTAAGACTTCATCTGTACCATTTCGGTCTCCTTATCCTTATCATTTTTCTTCTTAGTTTCCTTCTTTTCGCTCACAGCGGTATCTTTTTTCTCAGTTTTGTCCGCCATGTTTGCCGGTATGAAGTTGCTATCTCGGTCAAACGAGACCAAATATCGAATCAACATTTGTTCGTTACCTTTATTGTGATATTGATATTTTATTAGAAATAAATACATATTATTTTAAAAACGTAACGAAACTATGAAAATTAATAAAAAAAATATACCAAATTACACCGGATGCGGTAAATAATTAGACTTACACAAGTCCTGCAAGATATTTTATTAAGTTTTTCGTTCCTGCTTCATTTTATCTCGAAAAATGACACTACCGGTATTTTACGTTTATTTCTTTTTATTTACTTAAAAAAATATCTCTAAAGTTGGGTTTCATTGAGGATATAAAACACTTATAGGAAAAATAGCAAACGAGAGTAAGCTTACAACTAACTTATTTACAAATTCAACTGACTATATCTATTCTGTTGATTTTTTTTCTAAAATCTTCATAAAATTATATTCTTTGCAGTCATGGGGACTAAGGGATTCGATGAGCAACAGGATAGGGTTGATTGTACATAAAAAACGAAGCTCAACTCGAAGCGATGATGATAAAGCCAAAATTGTGGAGTGACACCTATATCACTTGGAATATCTCATACCAGATCGAAAAATTGCAAGGGGTTCCGACTGGGGCGCCGAACATTCCCGTGATCCTTTGCGAAATAGTTTTGACATGAAATCTCGAAAGTGACAGCTGAGTGGTGGAATCTGTAATTTTAGCTCCTCCGTCAACTGAAAGACACTGTCACAACATATCCGATAACTTTAACAACAGTTTAGTGTTTAATACGATACAATATGTATTTTAAAATGATCCAGTTTAAATATAGATGACCTCAGAAACAGCTGAAACTGGACAGTTTACTTGTTTCCAAGGAAACCATATTACAGAAAATCTAGACATCCGAAAACTCGCGTCCTCTTTGAGCCGAAGTTAATCGTAAGTATTTCTTGATGTTCTCTTTGACTTACCATGACACGTGTTGTTGAACTGTTTTAACATGCAGTGTTCACTTGAACCTATAATGTAGGCATTTAGAAATATTGTGTTCCAATTTTCTTTTAATTTTACATAGAATGGCCCCTTTTAATTTGGATATATTGACTAAAAATTGATGAAAATGGCCCACTGCTCTCAAATTCCACGATTTTCCCTGCTGTCTTGTTAAGGAGACCATCGTCTGTACACAGTCATTTGATGGATCTACGTACATCAGTACAAAAATATAGTTGTCCAGTTAATTTTGTTTCTCACTTTTTGGAACTGGGAACTTAATATTTAGTATAAAAAATCTTACCTCATTTCATTAAACTCCTAATCATGAGTTATATATGCAAGGATCTATCCACAGAAACAAATATTTAAAATCATATTTCAAAGAGTAGCAGAGTAAAATGATAAACATGTAAGAATTCTGTTTTTGCAATCCCGCAAACTGAGAAACCAACTCCAGCTGGGGTACAATACATATGAAAGAAAAGTGGTCCTATGGCTCATGTATCAGAGAATATACACTGGGAGATATATATTACCATAGACGTTGCTGATAATTAATGGAGAGTGATCACAAAATTGATTTCAACAAATTTTATTGACAAAAACATCAATTGGATTAGACAACAGGCAAGCCTATATTAGTCTTCTCCAGATCCAGTACAGCATATATACATTTATTAATATAATCTATTGTGTATATTGGTAACAGCGAATAGTAATAATGAGCAATTTTGATTTCAAATACTTATTATGGGAAGTCTGATCTATAAATGTATATTGTTAAATTTATGTTGATTGAATAGGTAGTTACTATAACATTCACACTCATTCACTCTCACTCGCACACAAGGAGCAAACTGCCATTGAGCTACAATTAACTTGTCATGTTATATTTGTATACATATATATAATGTACATATCAACAATTATATAATGAAAGTATCAGGTACATGTAATAAATGAAACCAACAAGCAACGTGATTTCACGTCAATAACATTTTATACTGAGGGGGACAAATATAGTGCTTTAATTAAAATAGGAATTATTTAATTGCTATCTCTTTTATCTTTATCTCTATTAATACTTCCTTGAACATACATTTTTCATATTTTGTGACAAATCTGTCATTTAAAAAAAGGGCTATTAAGTCAACTTACCCCTTTGAAATCGCTCAGATACCGAAAAAATACAAGTCTCTTTAATGAATGTGTACAAAGTTGATACTGAAAATACATATCTCCTATTAACCAGAATTTGCTCATCTGAAGGAAAAATCAATAACAAACCTTGAAATATATCTTAAATAACTGGTTTACTAGATTGAGCATGCCCCACTTCTTTGTATCCTCCACTGAAGCTCGGCTGTAATACAAACGGAAATACACAACTATTAGTGAAATACAACCTTATCATCTTAAAGCTGACAGGGCAAGTTAAAAAGCTTTCAATTGAGATTAATTTTTTTTGTTTTTTTTTGTTTTTATGGTTTTGAGATCTTTCCCATCTCTTTCGACTATTGTTTCTAATAAAATGCCGACATTTTAGTTTGTCCTTGCTTGGTAACGAGTATGGGTGTCTAAACACTGTTTTGTATCTCCAACAAATAAGAGCTCCAATTCAATGGCAATTTTTCTGATTTGGCGTTGCTCTCCACTATATAGCAAAGGCTTATATGCCACAGAAATATAATCATTATTATTTCTTTTTAAAAAAGACAACACAGCTACAGGGGTTTGAACCTCGAAACTCTTATAAAAACAGGCAACTTATATAATGATCCACTGCATTACAAATGACAATATTTATTGTTTTACAACTTTTCGGCAAATGGGAAAAACAAATATTTCAATGTTTGAATTTCTTGAAAAAACCTGAAATCTTTATTAATATAAGTTGTCCTTACATGAATATAGAGAAAAGAATATAAATTTAACAGGAAAATAACTATTCAGTGTTCGTTTATGTAGAAAAGTGTTGGGACTCTCTACCTTAAATTCGTTTGTTTCACAATAATTTAATTTTGCCTATCTCCCCCATAATAAATTTTTGGTATATATCGTATATACCTAAAAAGAAAAACAACTGATGACGGAACTACTTTTTACAACGCAGCTTTTTTT
>JAUMHH010002629.1:0-11493 GCA_032359455.1 Chlamys rubida
AAGTGACGCCCCTTGCTTGAAAAAAATATAAAACATATGTGGGCAGTAAGTGACGCCCATTGTTTGATTAATAAAACACCGTGGCCATTACTGTCAATCTTGTGTTTGTTGTTTTATTCAATAACACATGAGGTACCATTATAGGTCACGCTAAAGATGATGCAAAAGTAATTCTGTAGCTGGAGGCAAAGTAACGATTACGATGTATTCTATGTACCAACGGTGAAATAATTCATTGTACATCCTACGATAAAATCATTGTACGTTTCTGATACGACCTTAACATAGTAAAAGATTAACTTTCCCTGGTATGAATCTAATAATTAGTAACTCCCTAGAAAGTTATTTAAGCAACTACTATAAAGAAGTTAAGTTAATTGAGAAAACCCTGGAAATTGAACTGTTTGCGTACTGCAAGTTCACATCTATATCATAATCAGAATTGCCAATCAGTGATATGCTTAAGATATTAAAAGATACTGTCTATCTATTTATTTACATAATTAGTCTACATACAAGCAATGTTCCTCTATATTCCGTCGATTGACAAGCTCGAGGAAGGTCCAGATCGTATCTTTAAAACCGTTGATGTTTCCTTTTCCTTTCAGCATCTGAACAATACATAAAAACCAAGAATAAGTGTGTAATGCAGTTTCCATTATCTTATTACCATTATAAGGAACTCAACGTGTTAATCTTTGTTAGGCGCTTTTTTTAAGAAACGCTACTGATTAAAGTTACCATGCCTCAATCTATCGGAAAAAACTGCTTAAAATTAAGTTATAAAACAAATCATAAATATTATAAGTTTACTGGTAGGAAAAGATTTAAAATTCCAATAACTAATATTTATGTCAAGTATAAGCGTACGAAGCCTTTTCTTGACTGCTTTTTATCTCACAAGGCGGATGTATAATAACAATGGTAAGATAACTGCGTTTAGTATAATGAGCAATGCTTAGCTAAATATGATTGGTATAATGAACAATATTTAGTTCTATGAATAAATAAATTTACCTTTCTACATGATATCATGTGGAGCTGACGGTCGGTCACAATAGGCCAACTTTTCTGTATTTGTTTTAAAATAATCTTCTTCCTAGGTTCGCCGCTCGGATCTTCGTCCAGCATGTCAGAACGGTTCAACAAGAACATGACAGATGTTGGGTTGAAGGTGACGCCATGTTGTGCGACTTTATCCTCTATGCCTTTTAGCAAAACGTCCAACTGAATCATTCCAATGAGGACGGTTTAATGCATCCATCAAAACATCATAATGAACGACCTTATATATGTTTGGTGATTAATGCCATTTCCTTGTTTTTAATGTTTCTTCGATTTTTCATTGTTTCGTTTTTTCCTCGTTTTTTCTATCCATATTTTTAAATTAAAAGAAAAACATGCAACGACTACTAAAATACTAAATAAAAATAACATAAATACTCAATGGCAAAAGTCAGCCAAAAATACAACGGGAAAAATCGCTTATAAACCTATAAACGTATAAAATAAATGTCAATGTAATATCATGGGTTCATTTATAATTTCTACAATGATAGTAAAATATTTTTTATGGATGTTTCTCAATTTAAATTATAAGATTTTCCATCCTTCGGTACCAAATATTAGAAGAAACTGTTTCCTTGGTATTTTTACAACACAAGGTAGGCTATCAAGACGGAGTTAAACTACATTCATGTGAGTGCTTTATTAATGAAATAGTATTCTCTCATATAATATATATGTATTTATGGTACAAATTGTTCCTACTGCATTCTTACAAAACTTTCATACTTAAAAAAATGTTCAAGTCAGTGATAGAAATGTGTAATATCAGCAAGACTTAAACTAATCGATACATGATTAGTATTGCATAATGTCCTCTTTCCTACGAGATCACGGTATGCACTCATGCGAAAAAACGCATGTTACTAACAATAAAGGGAAAGTTCACAATATAAAAATTGAAATAGTCATGTTTATCGTAAAGCTAAGTATTATGGCGTTTCTGATAATTATGTTGTAAGTAAATATCAATATAAACAACTGGGGTGTAGAAAGGCATGTAGTGTCCTCGATTCAAATTCAGGATGATACGTGTGACCGACGTGATCAATACTATTTTTGTTTTTTAAAGATAACACATCGTCCATGTATCCGTATTCGTTACTGGTTTTAAAAAGTTCTTCAATATATTCAGTCTTTTTGAAGGCATGATTAAGTCGGCCAGGAGAGAACCACAATTTGGCAAAATCTATTCGGTATTAATAAATTTATTATTTGTATTTTTTATTGTGACGAAACATACAACTACCATGAAAATCTAGAAATAAAAGAAACTTGTATTTCGTCTGAGAAATACTAATTTTATCAGAACTAGAAAATAATTTCCTTACCGTCAAACGTAGGGTTTATTTGATACACGAAATGATCTAGACATGACCGTTTCTTTATTGTTTGATAAGCATCGTAATACAAAAACTTGTGTTGGACCGGTAAACAGTATATATTTAAATATGAGTATTTTTACCGTATCTCTGAGGACAGCAGAACAATCAATGACGATAATAAAGTGGTGATAATCAGGAATGTTCTCAAGTACTTGTGACGCCCCTGCGTCTAATAATCCGGGAAGATCAAGGAATACGACTGGCAGCACCTGCCATAAGAAAGATGTTTTAAAGAACAGGGACAATGTAAAAAATTACTCATATTTGCAATCTCGAATTAGAAAAAAACACAGCTACAATATGATTGAAACACATATATACCTCCACTCCCGCTTTTGTTGAAAAAGAGCTAACCGATAAGTCTAGGCAAGAAATGGAGAATACAGTAGAGCATAATCAAAGTCAGTGAAGTGGAAAAAAGGCCAAAGTGATCACCATTATATTTCTAGAATGGTACTCAGGATATATTCACATAGAAAGTTCCATAAAAGTTTTGAACGTCTAGTATTAAAGCGATTGGGCTTAACGCAAGACAAAGAAGTGGAAAATAAAGAGATAAGAGCGACCAACATTTGTCCAATTTGTATAGTACTTCGCAAGATGTGTCCACATCTAATATCAGAGTAAATGGAGAAAATCTAAAAGATAATCTAAGCTATCTAATCGACGGACACTCATAAAGACGGACTGACCAAAACGGTCAGCGCTTAATTACAAACAGTTGTTCTCAAACTACATCTGTCAGTTTCAATTTACTACAAAATAACATAACACTTGAATGTAGGTTAGAAATGCTCGCGCTAACCATTCGATCATAATATTTGCCTAAATGCAAGCTTGAAATACTCACTGGGTCAGATATGTCTGGTTGATCTGCCGGCTCCTTGTTCTAAAAAAGAAAGCACTTGATGCACAGTTATCCTGAGATATCAGTTTCACAAAGAATTTGTTCCTGCCTATTTCAACTGATTCTACTAATATTTTCTCCGAATTGTTTTATAAACTTAAAAGTAAATTTTTGATAAATTTCTGTCTTCGATGATGCTAAGTACAAATTTGACCAATAATCGTTTTATTATATAATCTATAAACCATAGTCACTGTAAATTTGCAATGTTATTATGATCATAAATTAGTGATTGTTATCGAGATCACACAGTAAAATTTTAAATCTGGAAAATTAATTTTATAAAACACAGTGACGATGACAATAAAGATTCATATCGTATCTATATAGCATTGTCTTTGTACAAAGATGTTTGAATACTTACTGTTCCAAACACCTGTTTTACCGGAGTTTGATCAGGGTCCTGCGGTCAAAATTCAATAACGTTATAGGGTCAAATTTTAGCCAATTTTCTTAATGAATAGACAAACATACAGGTTTTCGTCATTGATTGTGAAGACCAAGATTTTTAAAATTCTAATTAATCTACATACTAGTAACGTAACTTGTAGACCGAAAATGAGTGTTTTATCTGGCATGAACCGCTTATAAAATTTTACAAAGAGTTAATCTCTAAAAGATGACAATCTGGTTTTCTTATATCGGTTGTAAATAAAAAAAAATGTACGAAAAAAGTATATCACTCAATCAATATTCAAGGCACAAAAACCAAAATTCAAAGTTGGCACGAAAAACAACATAAAGAAATTAAGAAACGTAAAAGTAAAACCAAAACTTAAAGAACAATTCTTATCTCTAGTCTATTTATTAAAAACAATTTCTAACGTTTGCTTCACAAGATAATCACAGATAAGACATGTACGTCTTACATAACCGTGGGAACACTGGCCTAAATATAATGTTGAGATACTTTCAGCTTGCACATCTCCGGAAAGTATTTTCCCATGTGTATTAATGTTGGAAGACAATGTTAAAATCATCGTTTCAGCATGAAAATTAATTCAATATATATTAAAAGATAATGTTGAATATATATCTTATGCGGAAGAAAATAGAATTGTACTCACGGACTGCCATTTGGATTTATCCTAAAAGAAAAGAAAAAGGTCCTGCTTAACCTCACTGTACTACTTAAAAGACTACTTTTTCTCGTTAACAACTTAGAAAGTGGGCGACAATGAAATCTGCCAATCCAGCGACGGTAGGAAACTAACGCCCAAACATTTGCTGTTTACGATGGATGTGCCTAGTCATTCTCTCGCACTTTAAAGCATGTTTTGCCGTTTATAAAGAGGAAACAGATCTGTTCCTTTTATTTTACAAAACAAAATATGTTTAGGGGAGCAGGGTTGGGCAGCCGACGTGAATGAGAGAATGAGTTAGGAATGTTGACCTTAAACTAACTGGCAATATATCCTCGAATAGACAAATATCACCTGGTGTGGAATCGTTTGGAACGTGATTTCTTTTGTTATGCATGCATTCGTATACTAGAATTTAATGAAAGCATTCGCCTGATAGTTTGTCTTATTCTGCTTAGTCGAGACTTAAAATCAGGAATAGTTTATATCTAAGATATCAAACAAAGAAAGCATTATGCAGAAGTAAAACGTATGTGTCAACTTACCCGTAAAAGTCTCAATGGCCAGAAAATTTTAACTCTGGTCACAGTCTTGTCTTCATCTTTTCCTCGTTTTATTACCTCTCTAAGGAACCTCCAACTTTCCCCAGTGGCGTCAGAAGACAGCTCAATATCTTTATGATTGTCTTCTCCAAAACATATTTTGGCGTACTTCTTATGACTGTTGTAGATCTCACACGAGACTAACGTAGTTTTCGCAGTGTAACTAGGTAGATATGCATCACCCATTATCACGTTCAACACGCTACTTTTACCGGCATCGACATCCCCTGTTGAACCAATTAATACAGAAGGATTCCCTTCACATCATGAAAATCAATGATGAAAGGGTGGGTGCCAATTTGGGCCTTCCGGTGGATATCTACATATACCTTGGGGTTATGCCATCATGATATGACATGAACTTAAGGTCAGCTTGGAGACTATACCGAGATATGAGAGGGTAAAGTGGGGGACACAAAATCACAAATGGTCTCTTTTTGACAAAAGTACATGTTTTTTCATAATTTTAATGCATTGTGTAACACTAATGCTGCAAATAATAAAAATGGCCAAAAAAGTAGCATTATGTCAACAATTCTTCCTCTTTTTTGGCTAAATACATATGAGAACCCTACAATTATCTTACGAAAACTGTATTTATAAGTCCCAGAAGGCCCAAATTGGCACCGATCCTTTGAATAGCATAACTTCTACTGACTATGACAAGAAACAAATAAAAAGTATAATTATGTATGTTGATAATATATTACAAAATATCTTCACAATCAGCAATAAAGTAAGTGGTTGTATTCGAAAAAGCCATTCAACATTGAAAAAGATATTTTGGATAGCAAAGTTAAATATCATTCTTTTTTAAAAATAAATAGGTGATATGCAGATATAAATTTTATCGATGGAAAATTGTTAAAATTCAAATATTAAATTCAAATTTAATGTTACCCAATATATGTATAACACTGAATAAAATATAAACCACAGTAAGTTTTCGTAAAAAGTATTCGTTATAATATGAATATTTATAAACTTTAAATTACAAATTGTTTCTTATAAAGTATATACTGCGGTTAAAAGGAAAAGGAAGGAAACATGCAGCTCCACTTCTGTGGATTTTCAATTCGATAATTGAATTGATAATTTAAATCCACACTGTGTCGTATGAGTAAATACATGTAGCTTTAAATGTTAATTTCAAATAAAGTGTCATCTCGAGTCAGACAAGGCTTCATATATCACCGTTATATCATCAATCAAACTCGAAATTACTTGTACAAAATGTATACATGATGATGTCACTTAAGCACACGTAAAGATAGTGCAATGATGTTACCTGTCAGGAGAATTCGGAGTTCCCTTGGTGATCCTGGACTAGTAGAGGAACTCTCCTCTGTGGAATTGGTTGGACTACTCGAATTTGAGCTAGTGGACGAATTGCTGTCTAGTCGTTCTAGGTTGTATCTGTCAGCTGACAAGCATAAATCTTCAGAAGGTTTTAGGTCATTTATCCTTGTTTCAAGCATTTCTCTAATGGTGTTCACGCTTCCGTCGCTCACCTTGTTTTTCAACATACTCAATGTGATTACGTTGAAAATGTCACTGTTCTTTCCATCTATGAGCATGTTCTTGGTTTTAGTGTACATTGCGTGGCATTGCCCATAGCATGGCTCCAGAGACTGGAACTTTTGAATTAGACGTGACATCTGGCAAAAAAATAATTAATTCAAACATTAGATTTAGATAAAGACGTGTTTACCCCTTAATGTTGATTTTGCTCTATTATCATTTTATATAAATTCAAAAGAAGTATGTAAAATTTCTGGGAGAAATACCACAATAATCAAAACTATTTGTCATATTTAAAAGTACATTTATGCAAGTATGTGATACATGACAGGAAGAATAAATACGAACATTTGTCATCGATGGGTATTTAGTTATCATCCAATCAATTATTTAAGGATGATTTTTTATCTAAAAACGGCATTTCTGCCTGAAATATTAAAATGTGTAAGCGAGAAGTATAAGATGAATACAAATTGATCTTTTGCACAAGTGCCTTTTTAGCTATGCCATCATAGTTTGTAATAACTCTGCCGGTTACGAACAGGGAAACATATCGTCGCCAAGAATAATCAAGAAAGAATATTAGAAAAAGTTATAAACACTGCTCAAAATAGAATATGTTGTTATCCTCTGAAATATGCAAGCAAAAGCACAGCATACGGTGATTTTCCTCCACTACATGGCCACTAATACAGACAGCACGAACTCTAGACAGAACATGTTAAATGGCGAGATTACGATAAAGGAAAACTTAAATATGACTAAAGAAAAAAAAAGCAAGATAAATACTTCTGTGCTTTCATTGGCAATCAAAACCGATAACACAAAGGCAAACTATGGAAAAAGGAAATATTTGCAGGGAGACTTGACAACGTACAAGGAGCCCAGGTGTTTCGGAAGGGTAAGCGTCTTCTGATTCATCGGCAACACCCACCATGTAAATCTAGGTCATATCAAAATAATATCACTTTTCCAAGTGACAACAAAATAAACAGGCTTACTTACGAGCATAAACAAAAACATCGACCTTTGTATTGTACATAGCACTTTTGAGATGCATCTAAAATACACTCGTGATGGAGGCTTAATAATACATTGTACATGTCGCTAATGATAGTTATGTCTAATGCAGAGAGGAATGGAGTACATTTACATCATTGCGTAACGCGCGTGCTCCTCGATATCCAGTGGTTACGCTCACTTACGCTCTCTGCACCCATGGAATAATTAATTTTGTTGCCAATATACAGTTATACTTGCTCATTAAGTTACTACTGTCCGATTTGCTGGTCAGTGTTTCGAGAATCATTAATATTAAAGTTCCTACGTATAAACACCATATGAGTGTAAACACGTACAAATACCATATGAAAACTATATTTCCGGTACAGTAAAGCTTGTTAGAGATTATAACCGCAGGCGGCAAACAACAATGGTTAAAGTTTGATATAAGCGCGATATCACTGTAAAAAGGGAGGTAATACCGTTAATCACGGGTACAGATGTGTACTAAGTGACCTCAGGATATCTAAGCCGTTGGGCTTTCAAGGACAATGTGATTGGGCCAACCACACGTTATACAGTTAGCGGGATGAGAGATTACCGTGAAGAAGGAAGTAGTGATAAACGATTCGTAGTATATGTGATAGATAACATGAGTCATTTATTTAAAGTTATTCAGTGAATACATGTAATAGATTATATGAATTTCAAAATTTTTAATATGAATAAATATTGTTTATCCTCTCTATCCTTATACAATTGTGTGATATGAATGAGTATATCTGTTTCTACTTGAGAGGTCTGTTACGGCTATATAGGCCAATTTACTTACCCCGATTATGGTGTAATCAATGTTGTTTCAATACAAAAGACCATATTTAGTCGACCTACACATACAATTAGACTAAAAATAGGAGCATTATATTAATCAGCAATATCAAAAATGAAATTCAGCATAAATTTAACAAAGAATATGATGAAATCGTATGAAACCTGACTTTGAACAGTGTATGGCTATAGTTCTCTGCAGCAAAGTAAGACAAGTGTTATACTTACCTTGCCTGTCACTGGTTGTATGCTGTCTACAGCTCTTGTGCTGTCCTCACATATCGATACACAACTTGGCTGCCATCTTAACGTAACTAAAACATGTACTAAGCTAACAACAGATATTTACCTCAAACTAAAATAGGAGCAAGCCAATCATCAATATCGATGATAGTAGAAGGTCACGTTACCTGTTCAGAGATACGAGTACACAGAGAAAATATCAAAATAATATAGCTGATTGTTACATTATAGTGTTTGAAATGGAAAAAGTAAGTTTATAGTAAATCTCAAACCTGCAAAATATACTAAATCTAAGTTAGAACACTAGGTATCGGCATAGTTGTTTGAATATGTTTTCATGGTAAAATTCAAATCGGTGGCCATAACATTGTGTAATAGTTATTGAAGGTGTAGGGTGTTGTTATTTTCTCATTCATATCGTCATAAATTATATAATAAATAACTTTTTTAAGCTTAAGCGTCATTCTTTGATGACATTAGGGCTTTTCGGTAAGTAAATACTATCATCATATAACTACTTTATGTATGGATTGATAAAGCTTCATACACATGAGAAATTCCCTATATATATATATAAGAAAAAATGTGTATATGTTTCTACCAAAATAGATCATGCCATGAGCCAACACATGCATGATCTTTGCTTTAAAATCTAATATACATGTCATTTCCGGATATTTGCCGTTGTAACATAAATTAATAAAACAAATAATATATATGATATGTTATTCGTATGATAAGGTAAATAAAGAACAATATATAAATATGACTCGAGGTAGCTTTTACAGCATCATATCTATACAATATTATGGAAAATAAGGTGTATAAAAAAAAGTGTTTCTGAAAATATTTCAGAAAATCAAATGAACTTTGAGGTGATAATTATAACACAAGAACTGTAAATATCTTTTCGGCAATGTTACTGAGATTAGTTTCAAAATGGTCAACTCTCTAGAAGGACCCACACCTTATAAAATGAATATGAAGGAATGCCATAAATTTACAGGAAAATGAATTTTCAATACTAAAAACCTTCTTTTTTATGTTCGTTATTTATTGTTTAGATAAAATAACTTACAGAAGTAAAAAGTTGTAAGAAGTAATCAACTGCGATATTTCATCATTTATAATTTCAATACCATTTTATGTATTTTTGAGATTGTTGCCTTGTTATATGTTGTGTATGTTCCGGCTAAAATGAATACTCTCAGTATTTCTGTTTAAACCTTCAATCACTGATTTGAAATATCACGGCAAACATTATTTATCTACCCACATTATGGGATGCAGTGATAGTTCTATTGTGTTTGATTGTAATCTTATCAGGTATGGGTCACGATATAGGGGTAAAGCGTGCATTATAACAGGTCTGTGATGACAATAATAGGATGTTAGATAACCTACTTACCTCTAATCACATATCTAAACATTTGTTTAAACATGCACTAAACGCCAGGTCATGCTGTAGTACATCACATGAAAACTCTCGGGTGCAACTTGTGCACTCTCGATTATCCTAGGTCCTAAGAATAGTAATAGTTATTGTCACGTTTTAGGCACCTAAATCATTTATATTAAATAAGAGAACAGAAAAAAGCATTGCTCTCATTAAAGAGCAGTTTGACCTTATCCTTTCGGGGTCAGACAGAAATATTGTTATAACCATCTTTTTCGGAACAAGATGTCTATACCAATTTTACTCTGACTGCCAATAAAAATCAACTTAAGTATTGATAGCTATAGCTAAGACATTGCCATATTTAGTCAAACAGTTGAAAATAAATGTTTTATTTCACTTAATTATTATGTTTTTTGCCTCAGTTACGTTCTGTTAGCATGTGACCACTACGATATGTATTTACATAAGCAAACTGCCACGCCAGATAGGAACCACAGGTAAATATTGAGGAAAGTCCAACTTTCATTCTAAATTTAGACATATAACGCAAGCAGGAACACTCCGCCCTGATGATAACGGTATATGTATGATAACTTGACAGGGTTCTGATATAATACTGATAACTTGGCATTTTATATTTCGTGTACAGAGTTATTGACATACAACATACAAATGTTTTGTTCAAATTGAAGATCCTGATGTTGAACGAAAAATGAGCTATTTCTGATGTTACTGTGACGCATTGACCAAAGAAGGTAAAGTGTAATCATGAAACAAATAAAAATGTTTGTATATATAGCTACTAAATATAATTTCACTCAAACCTACTAAGTGTAATGATTTATTTAATCTTTATTTATATCTACTAAATATAATAATTATGTTTATCCTCATTTACAGCTACTTTATATAATTAAGGTACAAATTTTCACTTAGTATTTACTTAGTAGCTTTTTTGTATAATATCCATAAGTATGTTATATCCATTATCCTACTTTGTATAATATAAAATCGATATACGTATCCTCATATATAGCTTCTCTGTATAATATACATTAAAATATAAATTCGATATATGTATCCTCATATATAGCTTCTCTGTATAATATACATTAAAATATATAATCGATACTAGCATATGTATCCTCATATATAGCTTCTCTGTATAATATACATTAAAATATTAAATCGATATACGTATCCTCATATAAAGCTTCTCTGTATAATATACATTAAAATATAAAATCGATATATGTATCCTCATATATAGCTACTCTGTATAATATACATTAAAATATCAAATCGATATACGTATCCTCATATAAAGCTACTCTGTATAATATACATTAAAATATAAAATCGATATACGTATCCTCATATATAGCTACTCTGTATAATATACATTAAAATATAAAATCGATATACGTATCCTCATATATAGCTACTCTGTATAATATAC
>JAUMHH010002640.1:0-11491 GCA_032359455.1 Chlamys rubida
ATAATCTAGAATGATTTCTCCATGGTTAAGAAGCCTTCCACCTGTAGAATATCACTTAAGCATCACAGGAAAAATCCAAACATGATTTTACATCTCATTATGCGTATCTCTTTAAAGTCTTGTATAACAAGAACAAGTTTTGCAAGCAGTCCAGTCTTCAAAATCTTGACAAACTTAAGTACGGGGTACGTCGTACAATCGTAACAATAATTATCGGGAGTTGAAATCTTTCAAAAAGCAGTTAGTTATAATATCAGCAGCCAACATTTTGTACAATTCTACGTAAACACACATAACAGCATTATATCAATATCATTGTGATCAAGTTAAAGTGAAAAACGAACAGATATATCAGTGATAAGCCGTGACATAATTATATAATGTGCCTAGTTATATACAACTCAAGAATGTAGGTGTTCTTCAAATATTTCATGTAAAAACTATAGAAAAATATTAGATGAAGCCATTCCCTAGGAAACCTATAATAAATTACCAAGGAAACCGATGAGATGACCTGTCTTCCCTGCTTTTGAAAATCAACCATTCCAAACTATGTTTAGTATAGGTACCTGATGTACAGATTATCAAATATTTGGATTTAAATTCTTCTTCTTCTTTTGATTGCTATTGCACATATTAACATTAATTTTCAACTGAAGTGCATATTTAGTGAAGTGCTGATCAACATTCAGGTGATGCATTTAAATTTACATACTTCCTTAATAATATATTGTGATACTTAAATAAAAAAAAGATTGATAATTGATAATGCATGCTATGAAATTCCTACACAAATTAGATACAATTATTGATGAAAATGAAAAAAAAAAATTAAATAATTTATAGAAACCACGGTACTCCTAATACAGTTAAGGTGAACAGCAGTAAATAAACAGACAATCCAGTTGACACATCAATTTGACTTCAGGACTCAAACTTCGCCAACACATACAGTCATGGTCTTAAAGTATTTCCTTACCTTGGTAAGAATTTTATTTAAATACATGTATTATGTATTTTTCCCTTTTTTTACTAATTTTTTTTAAAGTCATTTACGGTGAGGCTAAAACGAAAAATTTACAACTGAATTTTCTATACCTCCATCTCAAAAAATTATCATTTTTGTGAAAGTCTGTAATTTAGTTTCAAGATATGATGAGTTATTAAAAAAAAAAAAAATTTTGCAGCATTTTCTTTTTCATCTTACCAGGAAAAATTGTATTTCTGAAATTATGGTAATTTGTGATATGTTTACAACCCATTAAACAGAAAAATAAGACAACATTGCATAAGGATGTAAAATTTTGTTTCAGTGGCACACAAATGACTTCAGAAATATCTGGTAAACAAATGTAGAAATGTATGAAATATGTACAGTTTACCAAAAAGAAGTGTGGGAAAATACTTTCAACATGTGACTGTAAATTGTCTTCAAAGTTGTCCATCCACACAAAGAGAGAAAGCTCATTAAAAAGGTCACCCTGTAAAAATGGTATTAATGCTTACATTGCATAAGATAATTATTTATATGTGAAGCATTTCCTTCAAATTCATGTACAAAACAAACAACTATATATTTACAATAACAAGGTCACCTACACAGAAAGCAAGGTCACCTAGCAGCAAGGTCGCCTACGTAAAAAGCAAGGTCACCGATCAGCAAGGTCACCTACACAGAAAGCAAGGTCACCTACACAGAAAGCAAGGTCACCTACACAAAATGCAAGGTCACCTACACAAAATACAAGGTCACCTACACAAAATGCAAGGTCACCGACACAAAATGTAAGGTCACCTACGTAAAATGCAAGGTCACCTACGTTAAAGCAAGGTCAATCAGCTAAAGGGTCACCTTTAGAAACAATACGGTGGGCAGGTTAGGAAATATGATTTGATTTTCATTGCAATACAACAGGTAGATAGTTATGGACGGCAGATATAAAAGATCATTAGAATTAAAAGATAAGAAATCTATCATACAAAGTACTGTATACTGGAAAAGTTTTGCCAAGTAAAATTTTCCCCCTTCGACATTAAAATCTGTTTTTGCCCAATATAAAACTCGCCCTTCGCATTTTATTACTATGTATATTATGTTGTTTACAAACTTTTCCGGTCATGATAAATTTAACCTCATTACGGATGGCGAAAAAGGCAAAAATTACACTGCACAAAAATTTCCCATTATACAGCATTCTTTTTGTAAAGATGTGGTAAGTTTCAAAATATCATAATCAAACATATTCTAGCTAACTGTGGAACCCATTATTTTATTTCAGTATAAGAAATACTGGAGGTAGTTGTGACTTCATAATTATCAGATGATATATGCTAATATATCATCTTCTAATTATGAAGAAGCTAGATTACAGATTATTTTATATCAGACTACATAACATATGTAATATATCTGATACCATTTAAATTTCTCTAATTAAATCACCTTCACCAACAACAGGAAAGAGATTTAACAAAAATTCTTAAATAAATTTAAATATAATAAACAAATCCAAAAACTCCTATCTTCACTGAAAGCAGTCAAAATTATGACAAAGTAGACCTCAAATATAAATTATCATTTTTCTCACTCAATTATTGGAACATGACTGCCATGAATGCCATAATATTTTCAAAGACATAAGGTATTACTTAGGTAAACATAGCTTGATCACTGTATAAAATATTTAATTATATTAATTGATCTATCAATAAGCCCATACCTGGTAATAAGCCCACCTTTATTTATCAAAGTTCAGTAGAAATGGCAATGAAATAGCTTTAGTCACAGATGATATGGCTATGGCAGTATATCCAGGCTTATTGTAGAATAAATATTGTGGTAAATATAAAAATATATCAATAGCAATCATTCAGTTTTTCATTTCGAAATTCATTTGATTATGTTCATTTTTGCAACAAACTTTGAACTTTATCACACATTTTGTTTTAAAGAACACACTTTTTCTGCAGTGCATTGGTCCAATGTAATCTTATATACAGCAGAAAAGATGGATGTACCAAGTATATTTCTGTGTAGACATGGTCAACACACCGACACATTTCTGTGTAGACATGGTCAACACACCGACACATTTCTGTGTAGACATGGTCAACACACCGACACAGACAATCTTATTCATGTACCAAGTAACCACTTTAGTACACGTATAACAATTTATAAGGTTTACAAGAGAAAAAAACGTAAGAGAAAGTGAAACTTGAATTTTCATCTGATTATAAATCTTAAAATTATGATAAACAAATACTGGACAATGGCATAGTTTATAAATCTATAAATGAGACCAAGATTCAGGATTGTTTATTGATCTATGAATGAGGACCATAATATAGCATTGTTTATTGGTTCATGAACATTGTTTATGGGTTCATGAATGTGACCAAAATGTAACATTGTTTATGGGTTCATGAATGTGACCAAAATGTAACATTGTTTATTATGGGTCTACGAAAGAGACCATGATGTAACGTGTGCCCTTAGTCGTATGAAGTCCTTCGTGGTAATGAGTGAGACGCCCCGGGTGCATTAACATCCAGCCTTTCTTTGTGGATTGGACGCTGCAGTTGTAACGTATAAATCTGCAGCCTCCTCCCTGTGGACAAAACCAGAATTATTATTGACAGCAGAATTATCACAGGATCCTGGTTCTATACACAATATAACGAAAACACAGGTTTCTGATTTCATAAATATACACAATATATATACACTGAACTCTATTATCAAATTATTAGTGAAATAGAGGTTAACTTTGAATTTCAGCTTCCATATGCAGTATCACTATAACAGCTATAAAATTTAGTAATTTTTCATCTACTGGTATATATATATACTGTAGTACCCCTGAAATAATCTTGGTTATTCCCAATAATGGAATTCAAAGAGACGGACAATACTTCTTAATGCATAATTAATGAACATTTTTCAGTTTCTAAAAGAAGAAAAAAAGATTTTGCACAAAGCACAACATTGCATTCAAATTTCATCACTTAGCAACTTCAACCAATCAGAAGTTGACAAATACTGCACCAAACATTGGAGTAGGACATCATCCCTTTATTGTTGTCTTTTTTAAAGTTATACAATTTAACCTGAAAAAGGCTAACAAAGGTAGAATAGCCAAAAATAAAATTATAAAACTGTGTACACAAACGATCGAGAGACAATGTGTCAAACAGCTTACCTCGAAGTCTACGTCTGGTGTGTTGAGAGCTATGTTAATCGTGAAGGTGGATGAATCGTGGTGAGGTTTCAGGAACGGCTGCTCGTCCGGACGGTAACGTACCACGAAGTTCATTATGGCATGTGGAGGCTGTAAAGAATAGAAACACTAAGTTAGCTGAAGTAGAGGAAATTCTCTGACAGGCCATCACTATTTGACAGTCCGTCATTATTTGGGATTTTTTTTTTTTAATATTAAAGATAAGTAGACAGCATAAAAATGAAAAATTCTTTAAATGTTGATATCATTAACTCATTCACCCCTAACATTTTATAATGAACTATTCCAACCTTTGAACTGGAAGAGTTCAAATGTGTCTGCAGGGGTGAATGAGTTAATCTCAGAAAATATAAAACTCAGACAGAACTCATATTACCAGCTTACCAACATAGTTAATTAATAATTATTGTGGTAAAAAATGAGATTTTGATTACTTTTGATGTTAAAAAATATAGGTAATTTAAATTAATCAACACTGTTACTGATGAAAACTTGATGACGAAAATGCATATCATAACATCAATTTTATAAATGCAGGCCATTTTAAATTTACACTAATACAAATTTCAAAAAAATTTCAAACGTTTTCTGTTTTATAAACGCAGCCCTTAATTAATGTGATGAAGTAAACACTATTTGACCCGTACATCGTGGAAATAACCCTCGTAGGCACGTTGTTGTAACTTTGATATGTAGATCTTGAGGAAGTGTAACCAATGTCTCTCAAATCCAATCTGATTCATGTGGATGTCGACCGTCGGTACATTCTCATAACCAGTAGCCAGCCTCTCATCCTGAAAACAAGGTCAGATGAACATACTGTAAACTAATACTTGTAAACAGTTTCCCATTCCATGGACGTTTATGTTGGGCTTCACTCTGCTGCTCATTTGTATATTCATACAAAGAATTTACTGATAAATTTATTGTACACTTCCATTCATTCCAATGGCATTACTGTATACCAGAAAATTTTTGCTGCAGTTTAATTTTTGCCTTTTTCGTCCTCCGTAATGAGGGCAAACTTATAATTACAGCGAAAATTTGTAAACAACGTAATATGCATGGTAATTAAATATGAAGGGTGAATATTGGGCAAAAATTGATTTTACCGTCAAGGGACAAAATTTGACTAGGCAATAATTTCCCAGTATACAGTACTATTTTTACATTAACATGACGTTATCTGACTAGCAGACATGTCTGCTGTAATATCAGTATTTTTCAACATTTACATCCATTTTTTTTATTTATGTTTGATATGGTAATGAAAATAAAATCAAGAAATAAATATAGTTTTAATAATGATATTGTACTAATACTTACGTCTATCACATATGTCACTGATAAATGATACAATCAATATTTACACACTGTGGTGTGTTGAAGAAAACATCATTTTTTACTACATTCTTCAAACTAATAGAATTGTATTACTGATCACTGAAAAGGTCAAAGTTTATGGCAACTCATGAATTGAATGCTAACTAACATAATTTCATTAAAAGATAATCAGATTTGTAGAAATATCAAAAGTATAATTCTAGTATTTATGAAATTTGAGTGAGATGAATTATGACAACTAAGATACCAGATTTTTTCTGTCACATCATGTTGTAAACAGAATAAAGTAACATTAGCTCATCACAGCAATTCTCACATCAATTAAGCTGAATGAACCATGAATCAACCATCAACTGTTCTCAAACCTTTAAACTTCATGACATGGACTGGTCAACAGAGTGACCAATGGTTATTTGACCTAGATACTGACCTTGTGACTGTTGCGGCCACCAGACCACTGACCATGGTGCTCCATCTCCGAGATAAGTTCATCACAAAAGGCGTCGGTGACAATTGGGAACCAGAACACATCAGGGCACGGCTATGGACAGTAATAGATACACAACGTCAGCACAATACATTCTCCATTATCTCCCCTATCTGTATATGAAGAATAGAGTTATCTCCCCTATCTTTACATGAAGAATAGAGTTATCCCCCCTATCTTTGTGTGTAGAATTAAGGCTACATTTGCGTATCCCGGTTGAAACAGTTCAGGTAGGGCATAAATATTCCATGATAAACGAACGCGCTTGGACCGAACTATAGGCAGAGCTAAAAATGCACAGTTTCGGAGAATAAATAACTGTTTATCAAGAATAAGATGTCCTTTCATGCGTCCAGTAAATTATACAACGTATCTTAAAATCTACATGTGGCTTGACCTTGTTTTAGAAAGAAATAACGCAAACTAGCAATAATCAGCATTTTAATCTTGGTCAGGTACGTCTCGACCCCTCAATCTACAGGTGCCGACTATTCCTGAGGTCAGTCTCGGTTCAGATCTGTGCCCGTCGTTTTCTTTCTAGGTTCAACCCTTTCAACTGTGTGAATCGGATACGCAAAAGTGGCCATAGTTATCTCCAAGTCTATGAGTGTTATTTGAGTTATCTCCCAAATAATGGGTAGAAGAGAGTTATCTTCCACATCTACGTGTGTAGAAGGAGTTATTTCTCATATCTGTGTGTAGAATAGATTTACCTCTCATATCTGTGGGTAGAAGGAGTTATTTCCCATATCTGTGTGTAGAATAGAGTTATATCCCATATCTGTGTGTAGAATGGAGTTATCTCCCATATATGTGTGTAGAAAAGAGTTACCAGTCTTATCTGTGTGTAGAATAGAGTTATCTCCCATATCTGTGCGTAGAATAGAGTTATCTCCCATATCTGTGTGTAGAATAGAGATACCTCTCATATCTGTGTGTGAAGTACAAAAAAAAACTCCTTTTCTGTGCATAGTATAGGGTTATCTCACATACATGTGTGTGCATTTTTGGTATTGGGTTATTTCCCATATCTGTACATGTGTATGTAGAATAAAGCTGACATTTGAATTTGTAGGATAGTGCTCTTTCCTGTTATGACCATATCTATGTATATTCATATTACTCTGAATTTTCAATGGTGCTGACAATTTTTTTTTCGGTCCATATATCTTTTACTGATAACTAATCTCTCTGGAGTGTTTTTTGAAGAAATATGTTAAAATAGTTTACTTCTAAATACTTTCGTAAATAAACTTACCATGGGAAGCGTGTTGTTAAGGTCTAGACTTGTGGAGTAATTCGGATGAATGTACTTCAATTCCCAGTCCTGAAACATGACCAACATCATAGCTATAGTCTGAATATTTTTCATTAGAGGAACACAGTGAGGAATACATATCCAATACTTATAAACACAAACAGGTCTTTCCCACATCATGTATTGTATATTATATTTAATCGGTAATAAGCCCATCCATATCTATATATATTGCAGTTCAGTAAAAATTCTAACAAAATCTTTTTCATTTTCCTGTTAGCTTATTGAAGGATATATAAGATACATGGCGGAAATATATCTTACCATGTAAGTAACTCAAGTATACTGTGTACAATGAAACCTGTCTTAACTGTACATTTAGTAAAGGGATCAATAATAGTTTTCTGTTTACACAGGTTGAATTTACAGAAAATCTATACAATGTGATCTAAATGAATTTCTTCTAAATACAGGTAACTGGGTTATGCAGATACATATAACTAGGTATCCAAGTAAATACAGGTAACTGGGTTACTACATGTTGGTGGGTTATTACAAATTACGAAAGTATTACGGTACAAGTTACGAAAGTATTACAAGTTACGAAAGTATTACAAGTTACTGTGTTATTTAGTTTATTGAAGCCATTGGGTTATTAATGACAGGTTATTGGGTTATTACAGTTTATTGAAGCTACTGGGTTATCACAGGCTACTGGGCTATTACAGGTTACTGGGTTATACAGGGTTCTGTAAAGATGAGTCCCATAGTACATTTCAGACAATTGCTTAGAATCTAAATTTAACAGAAGTTTTTTGCCTAAAACTGAACAAAAACAATCTATACTCATTAAACATTTCAATTTGAGATGCAAGTTGAAGTGCAAACCTGAAAACACATACCCAGGGGTTGTTGAAAAGTTCAAAGAGGTCGTTGTTCTTGTGTGTCATCTCAAAATTGTCAGGATCCGTCTGGTGTCCATACATAAACATGTTTGATACAAACATAAAAGTTCCCTGCAACAAACGAACAACATAAACATGTTTGATACAAACATAAAAGTTCCCTGCAACAAACGAACAACATAAACATAAATCAATCATAACATGTCATAAAATATATCTGTTTTGTTTAGTGACCTTAACATTAAACTAAGAAAGTAAGTTGACAGTGTAACAAACACTTACCATCTCACGGATGACCTTGCAGAAAGCCATGTCTGGGTCAAGGTCACTGCTGGTGTAGGCCCCCAGCAAGGATGGGACGAGTGATCCATGGATAAGATAGGTCCCAGTGATAAAAGGCACATTCCATAAACCCCTGAAAATACGTACAAATTTTGTTCAACTTTGTTATACATGTAGAAGAACTGCATTTTTTCATCCAGTTAAACATTTGCCCTTCGCAAATAAAATTAATATTCGTCACAAGTAAAATTTCCCCCTCAGATAGGATTACTGGTACGTCTAACTATATTTACTGTCATGATAAATGTGCCTTCTTTAAGGAAGGAAAAAGGCGAAAAGAAATCTGTGGCAAAAATTACAGTAATCAACAACTTTACCAGGAGCTTGCTTCCACAAGTTTCACAAGCTGGTTATTACCTAAAACAGCTTCTCAATCGACTCTCATTTACAGCTTCTCAATCTACTTTCATTTACAGCTTCTCAATCTACTCTCATTTACAGCTTCTCAATCTACTCTCATTTACAGCTTCTCAATCTACTCTCATTTACAGCTTCTCAATATACTTTCATTTACAGCTTCTCAATCTACTCTCATTTACAGCTTCTCAATCTACTCTCATTTAAAGCTTCTCAATCTACTCTCATTTACAGCTTCTCAATCTACTCTCATTTACAGCTTCTCAATCTACTCTCATTTACAATCAACATTTACATCTGCTGTCTAGGCATTATCTCACCATTGCATCACCTCCGACTATAAATCACTCATCAACAGCAATTTTTTCTTTTTAAACTAATTTGTTACGGACATGTAGCAGTAGTATATAACTTACATTCTATGATTCTGTGTACAACTTACATTCTATGATTCTGTGTACATTAACTTACATTCTATGATTCTGTACAATGTCCATATAATCATCAGAACGAGCGTAGAATCCATTTTTGTTGAGGGCGCCCCACCAGTTGGACCAGAGCTGGTATGGCCGTGTCAGCACGGGTGCCAGCACCGTCCTGTAACACAGCAATTGAGTATGATAGATTACCCACCAATATAGGCATTGACAGAGTACTTGTGTGGTGTAAGGAGCACGTGTAGTTTAAAGAGCACATGTGTAAAAGCATATGAGTGGTATATTGAGTACATATGTGGTGTTATAGAATACACATTTGTCACATAATGTACTGTATTATCCAGTGAATATACCCATGTCATATTGTTTGGTATATTAACCCATGTAATATGACCTATTAGCCCTGTTATTGGTTGTAAGTTTCAATTGTTGTTTCAATCGTGACGTCAAGCCTAGGACAAGTACATGACGCCAGACTTACGCACTGCAGTCAAAATGGCGGCTTTTTACATTTCAAGGTTGCATGAAAATTGTCATTTTACAGGAATAAATCCCACAAATCTTGATTATGTGATAAAAGGATCTTACACTCGTTTTCATTTCATATGAAATTTATGAAACTTGTCACAAATTTTTCATTTTAGCTCGCCATTGAGAATTCAATGTATACATCAATGGATCTGTCTCCCTGTAGGTAGGTTTTACAACTGTTCTTAACTGACGAATATCTTCCAACAGATTTTACTGAGGGTGATAGAGTTTGAAACAACAGACATTCTGCCTACAAACCTTTATACCACGTTTGGTTGTATAATGACCGAATTTATACAAATGGCACATAAAGCAAAGACAAAACCTATCAATGATGCACTTGGATATATATATATTGTTTTGTTTCCATTAGACACAGATACCTATAACTTACTGTTCATTTTATATGTATCTGATAGGAGTTATCTCCCTTCCCGTATCCCAATCGTGTCCAGGGCCACTTTCGTTTATCGCGATCCAAACGGTTGGACCAGAGTTGTTCGTTTATGAAATAAGGTCGGACGAAGTAATCTGAGGCTGCTTTCAGACAAGCCTTGACAGATCTAGAGCCTCGCAAGGCCTACAGGTCTGCTACGATTTATACCCGAAAATGTTTTATTTAAAAATAAACAAACCAGTTGTTTCGCATTTATAAACGAACATCTAGGTCACTCGTCTATATACATGTATATTTTGTTTATTTGTAATCGTTATTTTTTCATAAAAAAATCCCGGAAGGTATTGTTGTCTTTATCAGAAATGATTTATCAAAGCTGTAATCAAACCAGTTTTATTTATAGAAAAAAAAAACTGTTTTCAATGCGTTTTAAAATATTTTGGCGGTGTAACTGTAATCCATAAATACACTGATGAGTCACATTGTGCAGGAGAAAAAAACTTTCTGCATACACAAACAAACTTTTAAAGCTGCTTCATTTCTTCGTTTTGTAAGCGACGTTTTTTTTATTAAAAATCTATGATACTTAACATTTTGTGTTATTCGTGTCATGAGGCACAACCACGAAATTAGATTCTAAGTCCGTGGGCACAACAGAGTTGCTACGTATTTTTTTCGATGGAAAACTCTTTTATCATTTAGCACTTACCCCAAGAGAAAATCTCCATTAAGTAGCCACTAAGTAGAATCAATCTTTGTTATTACTGCTGTAATCAGCGCCTTCTGTTGACAAAAACATGTGGAAAAGGAAGTGTTATGCTAAACCAAAAGTGGAGTTTCTAGCTTACGTGTGTTTATATATAACCGGGAAACCCCCATGATGTGTGTGTATATATATATATATCGGTCCTACTAATTACAGCCCGGTAGAGTCCGGCATAGCCCGGTAGAGCCCGGCACAGCCCGGTAGAGCCCGGCACAACCCGGGACAACCCGGTAGTGATATATTGACCGCCCGGGCGTTTGTCTCCACTTATACACCATTATTATTGTATGTTTTGCATTGTTTGTACCAGTATGAATGTAGTGATCAAGAAAGGGTGAAAAAATAATTTAATTTGAGCGAGTTATGGTTATTTGAAATTAGTAACATCGCAACAACCCGCTGGAGAAGAGCCAGACGTTTGTTATT